>JAMXBD010004615.1:0-51824 GCA_024138025.1 Combretum micranthum | reverse complement strand
CTTTAATAGATTTGGAGATCCCTGATTATGGTAGGTTAGAAACTGATTCGGATCCAACGATTTGGAGAGATATTCATGTGGTTAATGAACATCTTAGGGTGACCAATGAATTAGTCAATGATCTATGGAGGTAGAGAATGAGGACGAAGCCATATTAGGGAAGAAAGAGAGACTGTGGGCCGAATTTGGGAAGAATCTGGAAGAGAGTTGGGAATAGAAGAGAATAGTGGGAATGGACAAAGAGTAAGAGAAGAAGAAGAAGAGGAGGAGCATGAACAAGAAGATTTGACCTGACCCCCTAGAAGAAGGAGGTTGACCATAAGAGCTTACCTACGCCAGTTCCTCCGTAGGGTCGACGAAAGTTCATCTAGTAGAGGTCGGCTTCCAAGTCCAACCCCTAAAGACTCCGACTGATAGAGAGGAGAGATGGAAACAAGTCTAACCCTTATAGTCCAATAGAAATTTTCTTATGAGCAATGCAGGATGCCAATTTGCTCCTAGGTTCTTTCACGGATTTAGTATGATGTAACTTTTGTCCTTTATCTTTTGTTTCTTTTAATTGATTAATATGATGATGAAAAGGATTAGGTCTAGAATAGTGGTATGGCAAGTTTTGTGTACTTAAGGTAAAAATCTTGACTTATGTAAGACCTCACTTATCTAATGGAATCCTATATGTTTTGTTCAAGGAAGAAATCTTACCTTTTCTTAATGTGAGTAATAACATATTGCAACTAATTAAAAGTTTATGCTATGATCATAAAGGACAATAACCAATTTTAGGATGCATGAGCATCATCTCATTCATCACATCATCATGATTGATTCTTAACTTGTGGTTTCATAATGAGCATTTGTGCTTGAATGTTTTCTTTAAGTTTGTTATTGAGATTTCATGATTTGGAATTCCTATTTTAATCCTTTGATTTTGGGAAGATTTAGTTGATTCTATAAATTTCGTGATTTCAAGTTAAACTTTATAACAAAAACTTAAAGAGAAACTTTAAAACTTACGAAATAATGTAAAAACAAAAGAAGTAGACGAAATCATGATCGGGAGCAAGAACTTCTCCTGAATGAAGCAAACAATGAGAACCAACCCACTATACCTCAATCAAACCAACCAGAAGTAGCATCCCAAAATCCATAAAATGTGGTGATGAATGCGCTCAGACAATTGGCCAATCTCCTAAATATATTTATCCAAAATCAAAATCAAAATCAGAATCAGCATTAGAACCCACACCCAGGACAAAGTGTAAGGGATTCTGCCCCGTTGCCACCACCACCTGTAGATCACCGGGAAGGGACTGCTGAGGCCCTAGCCTCATTAGAGGAACATGCTTACAATGCACCCTTACCACCACCTCTACCTTATAGAAGGCTTCAACGAAGCTCTTTATTGGATTTTATTAAGAGCAACCAGCATTTTGATGGAGCTTTCGGCAAACCCGACGAAGCCGAAGATTGGCTGGCTCAAGTTGAGCGCTCCTTTACAACTTTTGAGATTCCACCATATCTACAGTTAGAATATGGAACTTATATGCTAAGATATAATGCAAGAGTCTGGTGGGAATCTAAAAGAAGGAACTTAGCCCTACCTATCACGTGGGAGTCTTACCGCAGAGAATTCTTAGAAAACTATTTTCCCTCCAGTCTGAGAGTGAATTACAATATAGACTTCTTGCATGTTAAGCAGAGGGGTAGAATAATAGAACAATATGAGACCGAGTTCATTCATCTGCTATAATATGCACCTAAATCTTTCAGGGATAGCGAAGAGCTAAACAAGCAAGTATTTCTAGGAGGTCTAGATGAGGACCTAAGGATTAAGCTAAAGGAATTTAGAATGAAAACCTACCCAAAGTTGGCAGAAAAAGCTCGGGTAATTGAAGGAGCAAAGAAGAGGAAGTACCAAGAGCCTGACAAGAGAGTATTTGGAAAGAGGCAGTTCGACGCCTTGAGTTTAGGGTTTAAAGGAAAAAGATATAAGCCCTACCATGGGTTTAAGGACAATGTTAGTGGGAGGCCAAATCAGTTAAAGACCAATATCAATTGCTAGAAGTGTAAAGAGGCTCATTACCCTAGGCAGTGTCTACAGCTGAGAAATAAGTGTTACTATTGTGGCAAATCGAGTTGCATGGTCTATGCTTGTCCAAAGAAGATGGCAGTAATCTGCTTTATCTGTAAGGGAAAAGGACATTTGGCCATAGAATGCTCGCATAGAAAGAGCATGGCAACCCGATCTTTTGGAACACCGGGCAATACAAGCACTATGAGATCTGAAAAGTAAGAGTGGAAGTTGTGTGGCATCAACCACGCATGGAATGAGGCTCTATAATTTTGAAGGCCAATGAATGGTCGAAGAAGACGATGATAAGGAAATGGAACTGGCAGCTATGAACTATAGCAGCAATGATGATGTTGGCTTAGTCACAGGTTAGTCGCGAAACCCTCTTTAAAGTTTATTTCCTTAATTGCCAGTTTTTGTAAAACTTAAAACTTGTATAAAGAAAATTTAGAACTCTAAGCATAGGATAAATAAGTTTCGAGAGTGATGTAGGATCGAGTAGTGATGGATGTTTGTTAAACACATGACACATACGGGTGGATGAGAGTGACGCTTATGTTTTGTTTGACACAGGAGCAACCCACTCGTTCATCACCACTAGTTTGGCTAGACGACTTAGGTTACTAATAGCCACGACCACTGCTAGCCTGAGGATTAAGATATGTAGGGTTTTATTGATACAAAATTTCGAAAATTTTATTAAAACGCAGCAAAAAAAATGAAAACCCTATACCAATATCCATGTTTCTTGATTAGATTTGAACAAAAAGGGGTTTCTTGAATATACCTTATATTGATGCTTCAAAATGATCAGCAGATCGAATTTGCAGAAACCACAGTCTCGCAATCCCGTCTACGGTATCCACATGCAAACGATTGTGTGCTAGCACTCAAGAACACAAATCCAATTCATGTAGGAATTATTTTTCTTCTTTTCTCTCTTTTAGGTTTGCAGAATTTCTCTGCCATCTAATGTGACGTCAAAGAGTCTGACCTAAAAGGCTGTCTATAGATCTATATATATAGACATGTAGAAAACCCTAAAGGAAACCCTAGAAGATATATATGATGAGATATTAATTTAATATTTAATAAAATACATTATTTCATTAAATATTAATTATCTATCATAATCATTTATTTTTCTTAAACTATTTAAGAATAATAAATATAATAATTCCTATAGGTTTAAATATAAACTCATAATATATTTCATTCGTTCTTTTGTGTGTGACCCTGTAGGTACACCTAAAGTTGGTTTTCACGCCCCGAAGGGTACCCTAAACGTGGCAGTCCGCCGTACACAATACTAGAGCCTAGGAATGACTACCTTAGTCACGCAAAGGCTTCCATATCATGTACAAGGCATACATAACAATCTAAGGGAACGCATCGGAGTAGCATAATTTATATTAATAATAAATAAGTAACAAGGCAAAGAGAATACTTATCATAAAACATACATATTGCATTTCAATTCTTAGAGGCATATCCTACTTCAAGTAAATATACATCACTTATCATATAAGTCATTTCATATAAAGATCCTTACAACATTACTTCATCTTAGGATCCCATTTCCTTCGTAGAAGCTTGACCATCCATCCATGACTTCCTTAATGTCATGGTCCTCAATTTAAGTCGCGGGTATACCTGTTTCAACAAATCTATATGGGTATAAGCTACAACTAGCTTAGTGAGATATTCCTTTTCATTCACACCATATTTTCAAACAAGTTTATTTATATTTTCACACATATGATATGCATATAATGCAACAATCACATGATTACGCAAATATATACAGTTATCCGGAAACCATATATAGAACGGATTTACCCCTCCGTGTCAAGGGTTAGGGAATCGGGGTTGAAGGTCCTCGACCTTCTACTGCTAGTCCCCAGGTCCTCACCCACAGCGTTCGGTTGGCTCGGCTCTGAACCTAGAGTCGCTTTCCCCGAGCGATTTGGATTCTCCAGGAAGGAACATGGCTCGTGGCACCGCACGATCACAGCCAATCCAACTCTACGCGTAGGAGTAGCAGCCTTCCGAAATGGATGTGACTCGATGGATGCTATGCGTGAGCATTTTAGTTTTCTTAAGCTAAACCTTATTAAGGTTTATTAGGGGTGATCAATCAATTTAGCAAACAATAAACAATCATACAAGTAAGTAAACAAAATTATTTAAACAAGCAGTTTGGAGTTGCGATATTCTTAATTCTCATTTCACGCATAAACATAGAATCACACATAATCCCGAAATCCCAAAATATATCCGTTTTTATCTTTTCTTAGTATACTAATGCCACTACTTTACAAGCACAAGCAAGGTAACGAAATTAGAAGGAATAACTCACTCGTCCATTTCGCTATCTTCTTAGTCGTAGTAATCCTCGGGTAGGGTATTCTTGTATGCTTCGTTACCTGGACAAAAGAAATACCCGGGATAAGTCTTTCATGAAATCCTATTCTTGGATTTTCTAAACTTTTCTTCAAATCGTGGTAAAATCGTATAAGAGGAAATTCCAACTTAAAATGGCAATAATTTGCTCATTTTAACTCGGAATTCCCCATATAATATACCGTTTTCTACCTATTCGAAAAGATCTATCAATTTCTAAGGTTCCGAAAATGTTGCGTACAGATTTAAAACGAAAGTTGCCAAACCTTTACAAATCCGTTTTCTAACTCAACTTCATTTTTTTAAAGAAAATCCTTTTGTAACAATATATGTATATAAATATATAGTTGATAAACACTTTGAATATATAGGTAAGCTCACTTTATATGCAAAAATCCTAATGGTAGTGTCTCCACAATTTATTTCATAAATTCATTTAAAATTTAACTTTGAAAATTCTTTTCAAGTATTTTAAAGAAAATTTATATTTTCCTAGGTTGTTATAAATGAGTATATTCTTATTTTATTTTCTTCATTCTTTTTCCAAGGAAAAATAAATTTTCTTGTAACCTTAGTTTTCCATAAGTTTTACTTTAAAATTCAAATTTATCACAATTATATTAAGTTGATGAAAACCTTTTCATAATTTTGTATTTAGGGTGGTTTAAGAAAATGAGTCTTGTTTTCTTATATTCATTTCAAAAATATAAGCTTTTGTTTTGTAAAACTTGTTCTTCCATTTCTTTTGAAAAGAATCATCTTTATTGATAAAATCCATTATTGTTAATCTTACTTTATTTATATTCTTTTGAAAATAAGTTCTTTCTTTTAGAAATTTAAAAATCATTACTTTTCCTAAGTGGGTTCATAATTTATGAGTTGATTTTTATATTAACTTTGAAAACTAATTTATTTCTTAGTTTAGAAAAGAGTTTAAGTCTTAAACTTTTAATATTAACGATTTATTTTTCTTAAAACTTAGATTACCATAAAATACAAAGAAAATATCTATTGCTTATGTTTTCTTGGTAAAACTATCTTTGTTCTTTAAGAAAACTTGTATTGCTCTATTCTTATGTTGTTGATAGTAACTTCATGATTTTGTTGATAAATCACTTAATCGAAATTCTAACTTTGAGTTTATTTAGTAAAGTAAAATTCTATTTTTAGATTACTTGAGACATTAACATTATGTAATGCAAATATCATGAGCATATAAAATATAAAACATAAGAAAATAATAGAAACAAATAATAAGCAAGGAAATAAAATATCAAGCATTGGGAACCTTAGCTTCATCAAGGAATCCCGGTCAAGTATTGGAGCCTTAGCTTTATCAAGGCATCCTGGGACTAAGAATGGAGTAGTCCCGAAAGATTAACGAAAATAAATAAATAAAAGATTGTTTTGACTTGATATAGACAAGTCTAAGACTAGAAAGACTAGTCTTAATAATAACATGAAATAAATTGCATAACTTGAAAGTAAATAAATAACAAATGAGCTTATATGCTCTAAATAAATATATATATATAATATAAGTTAGATTAGAAGCAAATAAAAACAATAATAATAACAACATAATAAAATAAAAAGCTTATGTACAAGAACAAAACATGAACATGTTGTTGCTTTTACTACTCATGTGAGTTTCAAAACAACACCATAGTCATGCTAAGTTACATGACATGAATAGATAAATGGTTGAAAGAAATTTTTACCTAAGGTATTTGTGTGGTATGAAGATGGTAGTGAATGTATGGTTATGTAGTTATGGAGAGATGGTAGTTGTATTGCATAAAGAGAAATTCTTGTGGGTATTTGGTGAAAGGGAGTTTTGGTAGAGGGAAATGTTGTAGAGAGAGTTTGTGTAGTGAATTTGAGAGAGTTTTGGTAGTGTAAAGAATTGTGTGAAAGAATGAAAGAGGAAGGGGTATTTATAGAATTTTTGGAGTGAATTTTAGATGTAATAAAATAAATTGAAAAAGAAATAAAAATGGGTGAAATGGGGGACAAGAGGCACCGGTTTTGATCCTTGTAAGGGGGAAATTGATTTTATTTATTTATTTGTGTAATAAAGAAGTAATGTGTAAAGTTGATGTGAATAAAGTTGTATTGGAAATGAAAAAAGTAAGAAAATAGGTATGTAGATGTAAGAAATAGGTGTAAGAAAAAGTAGAGATAGTGAAATAGTAATAAATAGCAGAAAAGTACTATGAATAGTAGACTAGACAATTAAAGTACCTGTAGTAAAAAAATACGCATAATAATACGATATCTATAATTTTTAGTTACCAAAAAACTCTAAAACGAACATTTTTGGAATCCTTATATTTTTACGAGTCTATTGGTATAAACGGAATATTTTTAATATTCGAGCTCCGGGGCACACTTTTCGAGAACTGTCCCCATTTGAGTCCGAAGGACACTCGAAATTCGCGAATATGATATTTTTATGTTATCCTATGTTATTACGAACTATTCTAGGCCATTAACTCAATTTCGTTTTCTAGGGTTTGAAAACGCGGGATTGCCGGATCTTAAACACTAGGGTTCGTTATAGGCTTGTTGACTTTTAGGGTTCCGTTTTGATTTCCGATTTTACTAAGTTATTCGTAAGATCGTATAATTTTTGAGTTTTGATCGTTTTATATTTCTAGCTCGACGTCTATGGTTTATCTTATTTTATCCGTGATTATTTAATTGTTTTTAGTTCTCGGGATCGTTTAACCGAGTCTAAGGTTATGAGTTGACTCAGTTTGACTTTTGGTGAAATTTCTGATTCTGAAATTTATCGAGGGTTTTAGGATTTTGTTGTTGATCGGTACTTGGATATATTGTCTTGATTTACGTGTTAGGAAACGGTTAGGTGATTTGATTGATGTACGAATGTTGTTTTGACCGATAGTTGGATTTTCCATTTTTTTCTTGAGGGTTCCCTATTTCTCAAATTAAGAAATCTCATTTTTTATCTTTATTTAGAATTAGGTTTTAACTTGGTTTGCGTTTTAGGGTTTTGTTTCTGGTGTTTGTCTTGATTTGGAATTTGGTTTTAACTTGAGTCGATTTTTGGGATTTAAATTTTAAACTTTTAGAATTATTTTCTATGAATTATGAAAATTTTTGGGGGTTTACATTGGTAGTAAGTCCTAAACACCTTTTAGACCTACAAGACATCATTGGTCTCTAGCAAGACATTATGTCTACCCAAATTAGGTGAATATCAGTAATCCAATTTTTGTCTGATCTATAATTTATAACATTATCCTTTCTGTCACATGATATCTAGATTGAACATAAGACATGGAGAGTGTCATTCTTATATTGTTCAATCTTATCATTTCTCGATTTCCAAGTGATCTGATAATACAAATGAAATTTATCACACTATCAATTCATTTGAGCATAGCCATGCATTTCTCAGTCTTACTTATCGAAGGGCCCAGAGATATCTCTCTCTCATAACGAGAGGGACAAATCCTATCTTAATCACTCAACTTCCTCTACATGATATACATTATGCCATACTTAACCTTTATAATTATCCGGTTAAAGACAACGTTTGATTGAGTTGAAACATAACGTTTCTCATGTTGGAACCTATGGTGATTTTAGGTCTAAGGATATGTTGACATAGTTATTATGAAAATCACTTATGACAACATTCCATGTCGTGATCTCATAGTGGGTCAGTTCAGCACAAAGTCATCTAATATGTGCCTATAAGTTTCATTTGTATCACCATACAAATAGACATCCCATGTTTACCAAATAAAAACTCATACTAGATTTAATTCATTATTTTTCCCATAATAATGAGCATCTAGGAACATTTAGAATAATAAATTATTCATGGATTTCTATTATAAAGATAACATGCAAACAATACAAAAGAAATGCCTCTATTTATTTGTATTATATATATATATATATACCAAATGAAAATATCCAGTAATTGGCCTAGGGCACAATCACTAACAAGACACCCACAAGAAGTGTCGTGTCGATCTAAGAAATGTTAAAGTATTGTCCATTGAAGATTTAAGGACACCTCTCCAAAAGTAATCTAATAGTATTGGAGATGAATAAGTATGAAATCATACTTAGCATGAGCTGGTTAAGCAAGGTTAAATCTATAGTAGATTGCTAAAAGAAAGTAGTAAACTTTAATGATCAATCAGGGAAAGGAGTAGAGTTTTTCGAAGAGACCATAGTCCCGAGAAAACATGGGTTAAACTCTTTCGAGTTGATGATGGAAGATGAAGAAGTAGTACCCATTGAGGGTATTATGGATGAGGAGGAAACTCGGGAAGAAAAGGATATACCAGATGTGAATGAGTATTTGGATGTATTTCCAGAAGTATTACCTGGGTTGCCCCAAAAAGAGCATTTGATTTTGAAATTGTTTTAGCTCCAGATTCTAAACCAATATCTAAGGCACCATACCGGATGGCACCAACTAAGTTAAAAGAGCTAAAGACCCAGTTACAGGAACTCTTAGATAAAAAATTCATAAGACCGAGCGTATCGCCATGGGGCACACCTGTTCTGTTTGTGAAGAAGAAGGACGGTTCTATGAGATTATATATCGATTATCGTGAGCTAAACAAGGTTACAATCAAGAATTGATACCCCTTACCTAGGATTGATGATTTGTTTGATCAACTTCAAGGAGCATGTGTGTTTCATGCATTGATTTATGCTCTCAGGGTATCACCAACTAAGAATAAAGCCTGAAGATGTGCCAAAGATGGCTTTTCATACCCATTATGGACATCATGAATTCTTGGTGATGCCGTTTGGATTGAGCAATGCACCAGATGTGTTTATGGATCTCATGAATAAGGTCTACAAACCACTTTTGGATAAGTGTGTAATAGCTTTTATTGATGACATTCTGATCTACTCTAAGAGCAAGGAACAACATGAGGAACATCCTCGGATGGCGTTACAAACTTTGAGGGAAAACAAGTTATACACCAAATTATCCAAATGTGACTTTTGGCTAGATAAAATATCTTTTCTTGGACATATTGTGACAAAAGAAAGGATATCATTTGACCCTAAAAAGATTAAGGCGGTAGTGGATTGGAAGTAGCCACAAACAATAACCGAAGTTAGAAGCTTCTTAGGATTGGCTGGCTATTATCGCAATTTTTAAAAATTTTCAAAGATAGCTAAGCCCCTAACTCAATTGATACAAAAGATTGAAAAGTTTGTTTGGATGGATAAGCGGAAGCAAAGTTTCCAAGAGTTAAAGCAACTGCTAGTATCGGCACTAATCTTAGTCTTGCCAGACCCGAAAAAGCCTTATACTGTGCATTGTGACTCTTCAAGGAATGGCCTTAGATGTGTACTAATGCAAGAAGGGAAAGTTATTTCCTATGCCTCTCGACAATTGAGACCTCATGAGCAGAACTATCCTACACATGATCTGGAGTTGGCCACAATCGTCTTTGCCTTAAAACTTTGGAGACATTATTTGTATGGGCAAAGGTGTGAAGTATACATGGATCACAAAAGTCTTAAGTATTTATTCACACAAAGGGAGTTAAACATGAGGCAAAGAAGATGGCTAGAACTGATAAAGGACTATGATTTGGGAATTAATTATTATCTAGGGAAAGTAAATGTGGTTGCAAATGCCTTAACCCGGAAAAATTATGGAGAGGTAGCTGCTCTGATCACAAGTCAAAAAGATTTAATAAGAGATTTTGAGAAACTAAGGATCGAGTTTATAGGACAAAGTGTGGAGCTTGAAATAGCTAATTTGGTATCGAAACCAACCTTGATCAAAAGAATCAAAGAAGCCCAAAGGTATGATGAAATAATATAAAGGATTAAAAAGGAAATTCAAGAAGGAAAATACCTGGGCCTTACAGTAGACGAAGAAGATGTGGTCAGGATGAAGGGCAGATTATGTGTGCCCAAAGATGTGGAGGTAAGAAAGGAGATAATGAGTGAAGCCTACGACTCCGAATGCACTGTACATCCTGGAGGTACCAAGATGTTCTAGGACTTGAAAAGCCATTACTTGTGGAATGGTATGAAAAGGGATGTAGTAGAGTATGTAATGAAGTGTTCGGTCTGCCAACAAGTGAAAGTGGAACAGCAAAGGCCAAGAGGATTATTGAAGCCTCTACCCATCCCTGAATGGAAGTGGGATCAAATATCCATGGCCTTTGTGTGTGGTTTTCCAAGGACTTCCTTGGGTTACGACGTGGTGTGGGTAATAGTGGATCAGTGATGTGCTATAATTAGTAGTGAATTTTTAAGCATCTATTCAGCAAGCGTACTGGGCCTTCTATTGTAATATAGCATAAATCAAGTGTCGATCCCATGAAGATCTATTAACTACTAGACTGTTATCAACTAATACTAATATCTAGGTAATTGATCTTTTCAAAATAATTAAATTAAACTAAATTATCTAATTAAATATCTATATGAATGCAATGAGCTTTTAAAGAAAGGGATATGGTGGAAAAATGTGGGAAGGAGCAGAATCCACTTTAAACTATTGCCAATCATCTTGAACTCATATTATAATAATAATTAGATTCATGAACATTCATATGAAATTGTCAAGATTTAAAAACAGAATTTAAAAACCTTTTAAACCACAAAATAATTCAATAACTTCCGCTAAATAAATTATTTGTGGAATCAAAATTACAATTAGAAACCTTCCGATTCTATAATTGACTAATACTTTATATTAATATCCCCTAATTCCTTAGTGAGAAATCAATATAAAACATTGCATTAATGTTTATGGACAATTTCTAAATTAGATTAAACTACGCCGCTTCCGCAATTACAATTTAATCTAAATTTATGAATTCATATGAACTCTAATTTCCCTTCTGAGTTATTAGAATTCTTATACACCAAAGATATGATGAATAATTAGAACTCAATATGAATATATCATGATTCTAACTATCTTATAATATGAATTCAAAGATCATTTTAGCATGTTTAAAGCTTCATCAACTTCCCACTAAAAGAATTTAGCTACTCATGGATGATGATTCAAAAATCAGATAAGAAATTACAAATGAATTCATTATGATCACAATATTCAGATATATGAATTGCATAAAAAGAATAAGAATAGATATCACCAATTCAAAATACCAAAACTTCACTTGCAATTTCTTGAATAACTTCAAATATCTCTTCAAAATCTCTACTAAATGCTTAATTCTAATCTATTCTAGAGCTACTTGCATTGTGGAATGTATTAGAGGATTGAAGGATTGGATGCTTCTGAAAGTGAGGAGAAGACCCCCTATTTATAGGAAAAATTTCGTGCAAAACATTAAATGAAAATTACAGTTTCACTTTTTACGCGGCAGTTATGGATTCTACACCGGCGGCTTACAGGTGGCGTATCTTCAAATTATCCTTAGCGCAGGCAGTGCACTGGCAGCCTTCAATATCAGTTACATATGTAGGCCGCTTCTACGCCCGGCTGTCACGCCCTAAAAGGTACCTAAACTCGACAGTCCACCACACTCGATATTTAAACTTAAGTATGGCATCCTTAGTCATCCCATAAGTTTACATATTGAGTGTAAGGTGTACTCACACAACTTTTAGGATCACACTTTGATTCGAGTAGTCTTAAGAAAGCATACATAGCATTAAGAATATAAATCACAACAAAATAAATAGTTAGACTTTACAAAAGCCAAGGGGGCATACCCCCGCCAAAATAATAGGAGTCTACATCGTTTAGCTCCAATTATATCTGAATTTACATTAAAGAGATTTTCCTAGAAGTCCACGCCTATACTAGGTCCCGACTTCCTCAAAAGCTCTTTAATCCAATGTAGTAAACCTGCACAAAGTGTCCTCTCGGAACATCCAAAAATAGGAACACTGCAACAAAAACTATTGGGGTATAAGCTAATTGCTTAGTGAGATTCATTTTCCAAGTAACATACTCGATCAAGCTAAAATATCTATACAAGCAAGTTATAATTAAGCAACCATATGAATGCACAAGCAAATGAGCAAGCAAGCATATGACTTTCCGGTAGTCATAAGTGAATGAATTTACGCCCTCCATTCGGGGTTTGGGGTAGTTCATAAGTCATGCAACTACAATTCCAAGTTGGTCCATAAGACATGCAACCATAGTCCCAATCTTAAGTGGGGTGGTCCATAAGACATGCAACCACAATTTTTAATGTTGGTCCATAAGTCATGCAACCATAGTTTCATTATTTGAATGGGGTGGTCCATAAGTCATGCAACCCTAGTCCCCTTCATTAAAGACCCGCTGCCTCCCAAATACACCTTTGTCCCACCAAAGGCATACTCGACAATGATATGTGACTCACTACGTGATATGCATGTACAATTTATTCATATAATCATGGTATATTAATTAGATAATTTAAAAGTGACCATACAAATTTCAGACATTCCAAATCTATACTAGCTCATACAAGATTATTGCAACAAAGCTTGCCTCGATATACTTATCGTTCATTCATGCAAGTTTAGATCACCATTCAATCACAATTTTATCTTTTCCTAAGTCTAATGCCACTACTACTACAAGCACATCCAAGAGCATAATTAATTGAGAAATGAACTCACTTGTCCATGTAGTGAAAATCCACTAGTCGTAATAGTCCTCGGGAAGTGGTAACCCGTCCTCCAATTCACCTAGGTACAAAGAATACCCTCAATGAGTATCTCTTATGAAGTTCTATTAAACTTAACAATTTTATTTACTAAGTTCGTCAATTTCCGTCTAGGTTGAATCCTTAACTTAAAAAGGTCATATCTAACTCATTTTAACTCGGAATTTAGCTTATAATATACCGATTTATACCTACTTCGAAAGAGCTATCTATTTCTAAAGTTAATTCAAACATTTAAGGTCATTTAGGGTCGGAAAATACTGTACAGTAGGGTTGCGAAAATTCCAAGATTTGAGCCTTTGTGAAAAATTGCCATATCTACTCTATTTAACTACTTAGACCAACTTATTTTAGTCCTAAACTTGCAAGGAGATTCTAAAACAAAATTAAGAGATTACACACTTATCTAATACCAAACATAAAGTTCAAATGAAACTTCTAAGAATCCATTTTCATAAAACCGAAATTTACAAGTTGAAACTCATTGTCTTGTTTTGAGTAATTCCTTTACTAAAACTTACTTAGTTCAATGAAAATAATTTTCCTATATTTATATCATCAAAGCATTCCATTTTCAATATAAAATACTTGTTTTGAGATCAAAAAGAAGGTTTTAAAAATTGGTCTCCCCATAATTACGAATTTCCACTTTGAATTTACAATGAAACAAGACCTAAATTTTGTCTTTTACAAACACTTGATTTAAGCAATACCTTTTAGGAAAACTCATTTAAACTTATGAAAATTCATTCCTTAAGATATCTATACCAAGAGCCCTTATATTTTTGTCTAAATCTTCATTTTAAAGTTGAATGATGGGTTCCAAAAATAGGTCTTGGTCTTGATCCGAATTTTCATAAATTTATTTTGGACATATCTCTTGAGAAAATTCATCAAAACTCATGAAAAACAACCCATTACATATTATATCTAAGAACCCTTCATTTCTTGAATAAAATCCTCATTTTGAGTTGGAAAACATGTTTTTATTTTGGATCTTTGTCTTGATCCGAAAATACAATTTTTGTTTTTGAAAATAAACTTTGAAAATCAACTTTGATTCTTGTAAGATGAAGCCTTGATGATATACATCCATCAAACCTTCATTTTCTTAACAAAAACTTCCATTTTAAGACTTGAAGGGGTTTTTAAAATGGTGCATTGACAAGTTACGAATTTTACTTTTTCATTCCAACTTGAATCTAAGATCTACTCAAATACAACCATGAAACATAAGAAAAACTTAGTAGTAGGCCTTAAACTTCTAGATCTACACATAAACATAACTAAAGCTTGTAAAACTCTAGATCTACAAGTTATCACATAAACAAGAAGATAAACAAGCCTTCCATATACAAAAATACTAAGAACAAAAGAGATCATCATCTAGAGGAGTGTTTCACTTCTTGGCATCATCATCCATAGCCTTTTAAGCTTGTGGAATGTCCTTTGATGCATGAAACATCCATGGTATCATCCTAGAACATCTTATAAGAGCAAAAAGGGAAAGATTACCTCAAATTTGCAAGAAAATATGTGGAAGCAAGAAAAAAAAATGGGGCAGCTTGTTTTAAGAAGACAAGCAAGAAGAAGAGAAAAGAGAGGGAAAAAGAGAGAGGAAAAATGTAGGGTTTGTAAAGATGAAAGAGGAGGGAATAAGATGCTTAAATAGAGATGTAAAGTGTGTTAAATAATTTAAAAAAAAAATAACAGCAGCTGCACAGGGGAGGGGGCTGGCGTGATTTTGAGTGTGGGGGAGTGTGTGTTTGTTTTAACTTGTATTTTTGAAAGTGTAACAAGTTGCTTCCATTTCTAACTAAAAGAGACTTTTAAAATATCAAATAATTGATTAAAAATAATGAAAAGTGGCTAATTTATGGGGAATGGGCAGCTGCAATTTTGGGAAGAGGAGTGTAAGAAAAAGCAAAAGAAGACATAATAATGTGTAGTAATGATAATGTATGTGTACTTGAGATGGGTTGATAAAGTGGCTTTTTGAATAAGAAAATATATAAAATAAATTAAGAAAAATATTTTTATTTAAGTGGCAGAATTTTTATGATTTAAATAAAATAATCAATTAAATTATTTTTAGAAATTTAACAATTAGTTACCGGTAAGAGTAAAATAAGCTTATATGAGCTATAACTGATATTTTTAAAATCCGAAAAATTCTAAACTTGATATTTTTGAAATCCTTATAAAAATACGAGTCTAAAAATATTAAAGATATATTTTTAATTTTCCGAGCCCCGGGACACGCTTTCCAAAGCAATATCCAAACGGGTTCGAAATAAGCCGAAAATGAACCAATCTGATATTTTTAATAATTCAAATATTATTACGGACTATTCTAAACACTTTAATTATTTTTCGACTCCTCGATTTACGAACTCGGGTTTGTCGAATCTAAACTGTAGGGTTTTACTCAAGATCCGTTGACTTAAGGTCTCCGGTAGACTTTCCGGCTTAAGGTTAAGGCTTAGAAAACAGGGGTTTACACCGGCGGCTTTGATGTAGATCTAGCCGGCGTATGTGGTCAGAAATGAAGCGTTGGGGTGATTTATAGTGAACGTCGTCCCAAAGCCAGCGGCTTTTACACCGGCTTAGGCAATCCAACGGATTTGTTGCTTCATTTTCCTCCAAGCGTTTTATGTCTTTATGTCTCTTCAGATCTTGGATGTACACTGCCTCAAAGCCGGCGGCTTAGGTGCCAGCTTATAATGTAACTCCTTCAAAGCTGGTGATGTTTCATTTCTAGGCTACCGGCCTTCATGTACGTTGGCTTCTTCATCTTCTACGCCGGCAGCTTTGAGGCGGCTTTGAGGGTAGTTGAATCTTCTGCTCGGCAAAGCTGGCTGTGCTGCAACGGCCTTGGGTTTTACACCGTCTGAAAGCCGGCAGCTTTCAATGTTGAATTGCCGGCCTTGACTTCAATTTTTCCTATTTTTGATTGAAATTCTTTTGTTTTGATTTCTTTGTTCAAATTAGTCCTGAAACATAAAATTTAATCAAAACAAATATCTATTCTAGCTCTTTTGAACATCAAGAATTGTATAAAATATGATCTTATCAATCAGTTAACTAAATCAGTGCACTTTTTACCTATCAATATGACATATTCAATGGACAAGTTGGATAAGATCTACATTCGAGAGATTGTATGGCTACACGGCACCGTCAGGAATCATTTCCGATCGGGACCCGAGATTCGTGTCCAAGTTCTGGACAAGTCTACAAAAGAGTTTGCGTACAAAGTTGCACTTTAGTACTGCCTAACACCCTCAAATAGATGGGCAATCTAAGTGAACAATCCAAACCTTGGAAGACATATTAAGAGCTTGTGTTTTGAATTTAAGGTGAATTGGGATAACCATATACCACTCACCGAGTTTTCCTGCAATAACAGCTATCACTTAACCATCCAGATGTCACCCTATGAAGCCTTATATGGACAGCATTGTAGGTCCTCTCTGTTTTAAGATGATGTGGAAAAGCTTGCTATCGGACCAGAATTGGTACAAGAGGCGATCGATAAGGTGAGAATCATTTAGTAGAAAATGAAAGAAGCCCAGGACAGACAAAAGAGTTGGGCATATTTGAAAAGAAGGGAACTCGAATTTCAAGTGGGTGACCATGTGTACCTGAAGGTAAATCCGATCAAAAGTATAAAGAGAATACGTACACAAGAAAAGTTAAGCTCGAGATGCATTAGACCCTTTGAAATTTTGGAAAGAGTCGGAGATCTAGCGTAATGGCTAGCCTTACCACTGAACTTATCGGGAGTCCATAATGTGTTCCATGTGTAGGTACGTGTACCTAACCCCAAAAGGATATTGGAGCTTGAACCCATTCAGTTAAAAGAAAATCTCACTTATGAAGAACATCCGGTGAAAATTCTGGATAAGAAAACCTAAAAGCTACGAAATAAAGAAATCCGATATAATTCTAAAGAATATATCGAAATATAAAAAGAAAGTCTGGCTTCACCGAGAATAAAACCATGGAACTTTTGAGAGCAAGTTGATCTAGATTATAATTCTAAAGAATATATCGAAATATAAAAAGATCATTTTTGGGAAATTATTTGTTTCGAACCCGACCGGGATCCGTTCCGAAAAATCGAGCCTGGGAAATCGAAATTAGAAAAATATTGCAGAATACTTTTTAAGACCAAAATTTAGGAATTCAAAAATATATTTATTATAATTTTTCAATTTATAAAAATTAAAATTATAGCCTTTTATCGTATTTTCTTTACTAACTAGTAATTTAATTATCTAATCTACTATTCATTATTTTCACAAGTACAAGCCTATAACCTACTCTCACTCATAAGCCATACCCCTACTCTTACGTCCTTACACTTCACTCATTACCATTTTCTTTACCCATGCAAATTGTCACATATTAATATACAAAATAATTTTGAAAAAAATTACACAACACTCATTTCTCTCCCCTTCCCCCTCTTGGTCGGCATGACCCCACCTTCCCCCTCTCCCCAATTGTGCCTTCAATTTGTTTTATTTTCTTCTTTTATTTATTCACACAAACCTAATCTAATTCCCTATATAAAATCCTTTATGCCTTTACCATTTCATTTTCTTTCTTTCTTAATAAAATCAAACTTTTGAAAAATTTTCTCTCCCCTTTGTTGTCGTGACCCACTATCTCTCTAGAGCACACACACAAAATTTTTCCTTCAAGTCTTCTTGTCTTACAAGCTTAATAGGCATAGATCTATACACTATCACCACAAAAACATGTAATGGCAAGATCATGTATGTGTGGATTCACAAAAAATCCTCATGAGCTTGATGCTAGGGATGTGAAATCACTAAAACATGATGATCAAGCCATCACAAGTTGTGGATCTTATGTAGAAATCTTGCTACTAAATTCTTATCATAATAGTATACTTCATTTCATGCATCTAATATGATCATCACACTAAGATCTAGCTTCCAAACATCCATTCTTTACATGTTATTTGTGATCTCATGAATTTTTTGTTTAGAATGAATAAATGGCCATAACGATTCTGTCTTGTGTAAATAAATGTTTTGTTTTTTTTTTAAGTTAGGATATTTATGAAGATGAGCCAAAAAGCTCAAGAATAAATTTTGTTCCATCAAAATACTTTTGTATTTTCGGATGGAAAAAGAGCTATATTTTGAAAACCTATTTTTCAACTCCAAAACATGAGTTTTATGTGAAAAATAAGGGCTTATGCAATAGGTATCAATAGGAGATGATTTTGATAAGTTAATGGTATATCTATGAAGAGAAATTTTTCAAACAAGAAATATTTACAAGATAGAAATTTTGGATCTTATGTTAGTTAATGAAATTAGTAACTAGGAAAAGAGGGTATGTAAACACCTATTTTTCAAACCCAAAATGGAAGTTTTATAAGGAAATGAAGTCCTTAGGGAATAGGATTAGTGGAGCCTTAATTTTTAAAGTATCAAATGAGTTTTCTTAAAGAAATCACCTCAAAAATCATTTTTACAGAAATTCGGATTAGGAATAGCCATATTTAAAATTTGTTTACAAAGTGTAAAATGAGGATTTTTATGAAAAATGAAGACCTTAAGGAATCGATATAGTAAAGATTTAATTTTAGCAAGAATAAATAATTTTATTGAGGAAAATTCTAAAACAAGTGTGATTTGTCAAGGACACAAAATTAGTCTTGCTAAATTAGTTATTCATGACATCTTGTAAGTAGAAGTTTCTAAAAATAGAAAGTTCATAACATACCATTCATGATAGTAACTTGTTAATATTGCATGCATATTTGGCATGGATAGTAGAAATCATAACTTTCACAAAAGCAATTTTGAAAATGGATGTTTAGCTACTTATCAAACTTTGAGACTTAAAAGTTACCAAAACTGAGATATTATATTGGAATTAGATAGTTTCAAATTAGATAGGAATCGGTATATAATTGCGAAATTCGAGTTAAAATGACCAAGTTATGGCCGTTTTAAGTTGGAATTTCCATTAATAACGAGAATTACGAACTTAATAGTTTTTATGAATTAAAATGGATTAGATAGAGTTGAAATACTCATTTGGGTATTTCTTTCATTTAAGTTATTTGGATCTCGAGGATTCGTTACCACCGGACTATTATTACTAAGAGACCGACGACCTATGGTATAGTAAGTATTACTTCATAATTTTATTTCTTGATTGTGATTGTAGTGATTAGTTGCACTAGAATATGAGGAAAAAGATAAAAATAGATTGCATGATGGGAATTATGGGGGATTATGAATGCTTGTTGATAAGTTGAGAAATTGTATTAAGAATATCATAACTGGGTGATCAACTTATGTTTGTTTAAGATATTATAGGATTGATTGTCTGTGAGATTGGTTGATCACCTAAAATTGGTCTTAATAATTGTTCGGATTGATAATTTAAATGAACATAATCACTTCATGATGGAGATGGAGCATTAGCATATGTTGGTTACCCGTGATCCATAAATGGCTAAAAGTTAGTTGATCATGATCCATATACGACATAAATGAGTTGGTTGATCGTGATCCATAAACGACATAAATGAGTTAGTTGATCGTGATCCATAAACGACATAAGTTAGTTTCCTGTGATCTATAAATGGCACATTAATTCAACGGTAGTACCGTAGTATTCGTTAATCTGCTAACTCCAAATGGAGGGAAGGCGTAAATCCATTCACATATAATTTCTGGTTGATCGTATGTCTTGTCTGTTCATGTTGTTGATGCATTCTACATGTTGAATAAATAATTGATTGAATGATTTGTTACAAATGTCTTTATGGAAGTATTCACTCACTAAGCTAGTGTAGCTTACGCATCCACAGCTTTTTCTTGTTGTAGTTTTCGTATATTTGGCTAAAGCCGAGGCATCCTACCAAGCAGGTACAGGAAATAGGAGTACCTTTAGGTGTTTGCATTCAATTTTTTATAGGCTTCCATAGGAAACCCTAATACTTACCGGATGACTGTAAAAGACCACTTTTTAAACTTAATATTCTTTTGCGGGGGAATGCCCCTAGAATTTTTGTAATTGATTATGTGGACCCATGGTTTATATTCTATTGTCGTAAAGGTACACCTTGCATCTGTACGAGACTTTGGAATGATTGTGGTAGTAATTCCTAAGTCTTATATAGCATAGGGCGAACTATTACGTTTAAGGTACCCTATAGGGTATGACATAGCTTTTCTCATCTATTGCTCGAATGACTTTGGATATTTCTATTTTATTTCATTCTTGGGTTCCCATGTTGCTTCTCTATCTGTTTGTCCACTCCATAGAACTTTTATAAAAGGAATGATCTTCCTTCTCAACACTTTGTCGATTCTATCCAAGATCTTGATTGGCTTCTCAATTGTTGTCAAGTTAGGTAAAACATCCGGTTGATTAGCATTGATAATAGCATCTAGATTTGATATACATTTTCGCAACTGAGAAATATGAAACACATTGTGCACTTCCAACAAATGTGGTGGTAAGGCAAATTTGTATGCGAAAGGACCAATTCTTTCCAACACTTCAAAGGACCAATATATCTAGGGTTCAACTTCTCTTTGACTCCAAATCTAAATACTCTCTTTGTTGGTGATATCCGGAGAAACACATGTTCACCTACTTCAAATTCGAGAGGTCTTCATCGCACATCCGCATAGCTCTTGAATCTATCTTGTGCGGCTTTCATCCTTTGTTTCACCACTTAAATCTTATCAATAACTTGTTGGATTAATTATGGACCAATCAAGGCTCTTTCTCCTACATCATCCCAATGAAGAGGTGATCTAAATTTCCTTCCATATAGAGCTTCATAAGTTGCCATTTGTATAAAAGATTGATAGCTGTTGTTGTAGGCGAATCAATCAATGGTAAGTGATCATCCCATCACCCTCCAAAGTCTAGACACAAGCTCTCAACATATCTTCCAATATTTGAATTGTCCTCTCTGATTGTCCATTAGTTTGAGGATGAAAGGCAATACTGAATTGAAGTTGCGTACCAAGCGCTGTGTGTAAGCTCTTCCAAAATCTGCTAACAAACCTGGTATCTCTACCCAAAGTGATTGTTCTTGGTATGCTATGGAGTCTTATAATCTCTTTAATATACACATGTGCCATCTTCTCCAATGAATCCCCAGCTCTCAAAGGAATGAAGTGAGTTGATTTTGTCAATCTGTCAACGATTACCTAAATGACTTCATGCTTAGCAGTGGTCCTCGGTAGAGCAAACACACAATCCATGGTGATCTCTTCCCATTTCCATTTAGGAATGGATAAAGGCTGAAGCTCTCCACTCAGTCTTTGGTGTTCAATCTTGATTTGCTAACAAGTTAAACATTTTGAAACAAAGTTTGCAACATCTCTTTTAATCCTTCTCACCAATAATACTTTTTCCAATCCTTATATATTTTAGTGCTCCCGGGTGAATAGAATAAGATAAAGAGTGAGCTTCTTTCAAAATCTCTTCTCTTAAGTCATGTATCCTTGGCACATAAATTCTATTTCCATGTCTCACAATATCTTCTTCATTTAACCTTAATTCCTTCCTCTTTCCTTTTCTTATAGCCAATATCAATTCTTTACTCTCTGAATCTTCGTTCTAACCCTGTTAATTCTTTCCAAAGTTGTAGGTTGTAGAGATAAATGAGTAAGCATGATATCGACTTTTTCCATGGTTACTTCAATCTCCATATTTATGAACTCCTTCTAAATCTCCTTTTAACTTGTAATCAATGTTGCAACATCCACTTGTTTCTTTCTACTAAGAGCATCTACTATAACATTTCCCTTGCCAGGGTGGTACAGGATTTCCACATCATAGTCTTTAATCAATTTAAGCCATCCTCTTTGTCTCACATTAAGCTCTTTCTGAGTGAAAATGTATTTCAAACTCTTGTGATCTGTATAGATTTTACATTTTTCACCAAAGAGATAATGTCCCCACAATTTCAATGCTAGAATCACAGCTGTCAACTCCAAATGATGAACCAGATAGTTTTTCTCATGTGATTTCAATTATCTAGAGGCATATGCGATCACCCATCCATGTTGCATTAGTACACAACCCAATCCTTGAACAGATGCATCACTAAAAACCACAAATTCATTTCCACTAATGGGTAAGGCTAGAATTGGAGTTGATATCAACCTCTCATTCAACTCTTAGAAACTTTGCTCACATTTATCATCCCAAGTGAATTTAGCATGCTTTTGAGTCAACTTAGTCAAGGGGCATGCTATCTTTGAAAATCCTTCCACAAGTTTTCGATAATACCCGGCTAACCCAAGGAAACTTCTCATTTCAATCACATTTGTTGGTTTTAGCCATTTCAATACGACTTCAATTTTCTCAGGATCAACAGATACACCTTGTAAGCCCCGAAAAATTTTAGTAAATAATTCTAAGATGAACTTCGAAAATAAACCCTAAAAATCACTCCAAATTAAAACCGAATTTCGACAAGTCCTAAATCATGAACGAATTCAGAAACTTCTTAATCTTGAGAAAATGAAAATATTTAAACAATAAAATAAGAACTCAGTGGTCTTCAAATTCAAAACCACGACGTACAAAAAATTTCATATTTAACTCTGACTTATAAAAACGGGTAATATAAAGCTCAAAAACAAATTATAAAAAAAAAAGCAAATAACAATTGACTTTCGAAAATATAACTTAATTCAAGAATTCCGAAAACATTAAGAGATATTAAATACTTACAAAAATAAAATTTAAAATAAATTTCTCAAATTAAATATGTTGTATAAACATAAATATCAGTTTCCAAATTGGCAAAAGTCTAAACCGGAAAATCACCCGGAATCCCTAACCGAAATACAATAGTGTAAGTCCGGTAATCTAGCGCCCCTAACCGTAGAGGCCGAGATGTCGTTTAAATATATAGAATAAGTCATAGTAATATAAGTTCGCTTATAATTATCAGATTGATAAATTTTTGACCTATTTCGAACCCGTTCGGATACAGACTTCGAAAAGCATGTCTCGGGGCTCGAGATATCAAAAATATACCAATAGCATCATTAGACTCGTAATTTCATAAGATTTCCAAATATATCAGTTATGAAATTTTTCGGGTTATAAAAGTTACAGTTATAACCTTTTATCATATTTCTATTATCATCGGTAATTGATTAGTCTTTTGCACTATTCATTTTTATTTCATTACAAAATTTTATTATTCTTGTAAAGCCTTATGTTTTTAGATAAATATTTTATATGTTATAGAAAATTTTGCTTTTCTAAAAATTAGTTCGTTTCGGGTCTTTACGGTATCAAATTCTGTTTAAGACCCGACACTAAAAATAAAATAAATTAATTTCATAATTAAAAAATATTTTTATTTTCATAAAATAATTTTTTATAATTTTTCGGGTTATAAAAATATTATTTATAGCCCATATTCGCGTATTTTGATCGTATCGGTAACACATTTGTTAAAATACTAAAATAATTCAAATAATTATTTAATTTTAATTATGAAAAATCTGCTACAATTATTTGGAATAAATTTCTAATTTTTTTTATTTTATTAATAAAGTACTTTTACAACCCATACCTTCAAGTACACCTTACACATATCACTTCCTTTTCACTTCAATCTTTCTACACATTAAACCACACTTCATGGCAGATTTTGACCCTCTTTATGGCTGCCATTGTCCTTCATTTACCTATTTTGACTAAAATTAATTATTTCAATCCTTCTTCAAAAAGTTACATTACACATTAATTATACAATTCAATTTTGAGTCAAATTTCAACAAAACCCTCTCTTCCTCTCTCTACATTTCACATGCAGCTTCCCTCCTTGGCTGCCCTTGTTTTACTTTTTTCTCTTTTATTCAATTAATACACTCATTTTCTCTCACTTCTTCATTTACTCACTTTCCCTCTTTCATTCATTAACTTTTCTCTCTCATTTTTCCTCTCTTTTCTTTCATTTTCTCTTGTTCTTCCATGAAAAACAAGCTGCCCGTCTTCTTTCATGGCTTCCACACTTCATTCTTAAAGATTTCTAAGCAAATCTTCTTCCCAAAGCTCTATAGGTGATATAGGTAAAGTATAATGAAGGTTTCATGCATCAAATGACCTTCCATAAGCTTAAAAGCTTAGGATGATGATGCCAAAAATGAAACACTCCTTTTCTCTACTTTTATTATCTTGTATTTCAATTTTTTCTTGTTAAAGTTGATATATATTATAGATCTAACTTTTTATAGTTTTGATTTTGTTTATGCCATAGATCTCGTTATTTAAGTTGTTATATTGTTATTCTTATGATTTATGCATAGATCTATCATCCACATATTCATCTTAGTGATTCATGCCTTTAAAACTAGTTTAAAAGACTAGATCTAGTGTTTTGAGTTCATAAATGCATTAGACCTTTGTTTATGTTCATGAACAACTTGCTATAACACGATGATGGTAGGAAAGTTGTAGGAAACTCAAGATCTATTTTATTTTCAACCAAAATAATTTTTTAAAATTCGGATGAAAATAGGACCATATTTAGAAAAGTGATTTTTCAACTTCAAAATGTGTATTTTTCATTTAAAATGAAGGGCTTAGGGTATAGAAAACATAAATGAATGATTTTAAAAAGTAAAGTTTATATCTATGAGTTTATAGTTCATTACTATGGGTTTCTTTTAGATGTATGTTCATATTATGTGTAGATCTTAGATTTGAACTTGAACAAAATTTGTGAAATTCATATTTTGGCAAGACCCCCATTTAAAAACCACTTTCCAAGTGTCAAAATGTAATTTTTACTTAAGAAAATGAATGGTTAATAGATGCATATCATCAAGACTTCTTTCTATAAGAATTAAAAGTGATTTTCAAAAGTTATTTTCGAAATAAAAATTCTATTTTCGGATTTTGGCCAAGGTATATTTTAAAAACATGTTTTCCAACTAAAAAATGAAGTTTTATTTAAGAAATGAAAGGCTCTTAAGATATGATATGTAAGGAAGGGATTTTCATAAGCTTAGATAAATTCTATCAAAAGTTATGACCAAAAATAAATTTCTAAATTCGGATCCCAACCAAGACCAATTTTTAGAACCCATTTATCAACTCCAAAACTCATGTTTTATGTGAAAAATAAAGTATATAGGTAATAGGTATCATTAAGTAGTGCTTTTTATAAGTTGAAATGAGTTTTGATGAGATTAATATATAAAACAAGAAATAGAATCAAGATGGGAAATTTTGAGTTAGTAGTCAATTTGTGAAATTCGTAATTTTGAATGAAGGCCATAAGAACACCTATTATCCAAGCTCAAAATGAAAGTTTTATGTAATGAATGGAGTCCTTAAGTAATAGGTACCATAAAGGCTTAAATTTTAATGCATTAAACAAGTTTTTCCTAAAGAAATCATTCAAAAAGTGGATTTTATAAAATTCGGATTTTTGAGTAAATCATATTGGAAAACATATTTGCAAATTGTAAAATGCAAATTTTTGTGTAAGAATGAAGTCCTTAATGGTTATGTATGATTGAGCTGTCACGCCCCATAGGGTATCCTAAACGTAACAGCCCACCACATACTATATAAGACTCTCGAATTCCCTATCCGAGCCCTTCGGGAGTCTTGTATAGATGTAAAGCGTCCCTTTACGACAATAGAATACTCAACCAATGGAGTTAAGTAGCTTAATGAGGCATTCATTAGCCATAGATAATAAGCCAAAACGCATAAATAAACTTTAAAAATTCTAAGGGGCATTCCCCCGCAAAAAAAAAATAATAATATCAAGTCCATTACAGTCGTCCAGAGTCCTTTAGTTTCCAACGGAAGTCTATACACAAAAATGAAGTAAACTTCTATGGGAAACTCCTATCTTGGGTACCTGAACTGTGGCTTGCCTCGGTTTAAGCCAGATAAACTCGTGCTGCAATAAGTAAAAACTATGGGGGCGTAAGCTAACTAGCTTAGTGAGTAAGAACTTCCATAACACAATTAAGTACAATACATTCAAACAAGTGATTATTCACGCAAATGTATGCATCAGACAAATGAGTTCAACAAACATATGACCAACCGCAAATCATATGTGGATGGACTTGGGCCCTCCATCCCGGGTTAGCAGATTAACGAATCCTGCGGTACGACGCCGTTTAAGCTCACGGTTAAAACCCTTGTTTTCTCAAGCCTTAACCTTAAGCCGGTAAGTCAATCGGAGACCTTAAGTCAACGGATCTTGAGTAAAACCCCAGAGTTTAGATCCGACAAACTCGAGTTCGTAAATCGAGGAGTCGAAAAATAATTAAAGTGTTTAGAATAATCCGTAATAATATTTGATTTATTAAAAATATCAAATTGGATTAATTTTGGCTTATTTTGAACCCGTTTGGATACTGCTTTGGAAAGCGTGTCCCGGGTCTCGAAAAACTAAAAATATATCTTTTATTTTTAGTCGTATTTTTATAAGGATTTCAAAAATATATATTTTATAATTTTTCGGGCTATAAAAATTACAGTTATAGCCTTTTTCCCGTATTTTCGTTACTACTGGTAAAATAAATGTTTATCTACTATTTTACTATTCACAAGTACAACCTACTACACACATACCCATACCCTATTCTTACAACCTTTCAATCACTCAAATTCATTTTCTTTTCCAAGGATCATTTGTCTCTTATTTATTATTACAATTTATGACAATTAGTACACTTATCTATCAAAACAAGTCACCAAAAATCAATCCCCTCCCTCCTTACAAGCATTGGTCGGCGTGAAACCCTCCCATTTTGGCTCCAAAATGCTTTGTTTTATTTTTCTTTTTATCACACCAAACCTAATTTCCAATATAAATAGTCTCTTTTTTCTCTCTCATTCATTTTTGTTCCATTGTTCCAAAAAGCTCTCAAACCCTCTCATTTTTCCTCTCTATGCCGTGACTCCTTCACACACACACACACACTTTTCTTGCAAATATTTGAGGTAAATCATTCTCTTTTAAACTTCCATAGGTGTTGTAGGATGATACTATGGTGTTTCATGCATCAAGGATATTCCACAAGCTTAAAAAGCTATGGGTGATGATGCTAAAAATTGAAACACTCCTCTTGTTGATGATCTCTTTTTGTTATTAGTATATTTGTTATCTTGAAGGCTTGTTTTATCTTCTTATTTATTATGATAACTTGTAGATCTAGAGTTTTACCAAGCTTTAGTTAAGTTTATGTTAGATCTAAAAGTTTAAGGCCTACTACCAAGTTTTTCTTATGTATTCATGGTTGTATTTTGAGTAGATCTTAAATTTGAGTTTGAATGAAAAAGTAAATTCGTAACTTGTCAAGGCACCATTTTAAAAACCCCCTTTAAAGTCTTAAAATGGAAGTTTTTGTTGAGAAAATGAAGGTTTGATGGATGTATATCATCAAGACTTCATCTTACAAGAAATCAAGTTGATTTTCAAAGTTTATTTTTCAAAACAAAAATTTTATTTTCGGATCAGACAAAGATCTAAAATAAAAACATGTTTTCCAACTCAAAATGAGGATTTATTTCAAGAAATGAAGGGTTCTTAAGATATAATATGTAATGGGTTGTTTTTCATGAGTTTTTGATGAATTTTCTCAAGAGATATGTTCAAAATAAATTTATGAAAATTCGGATCTAGACCAAGACCCATTTTTGGAACCCATCATTCAACTTTAAAATGAAGATTTAGACAAAATATAAAGGGCTCTGGTATAGATATCTTAAGGAATGAATTTTCATAAGTTTAAATGAAGTTTTCCTAAAAAGTATTGCTTAATCAAGAGCTTTGTAAAAGACAAAATTTAGGTCTTGTTTTCATTGTAAACTTCAAAGAGAAATTCGTAATTATGGGGAGACCAATTTTGAAAACCTCCTTTTAGATCTCAAAACAAGTATTTTATATTGAAAATGGAATGCTTTGATGATAAATAATATAGGAAAATATTTTCATTGAACTAAGTAAGTTTTGGTAAAGGAATCACTCAAATTAAGACAATGAGTTTCAATTCCAAATTTCGGTTTATAAAAAATGGATTCTTAGAAGTCTCTTTTGAAATTTATGTTTGGGATTAGATAAGTGTGAATCTCTTAATTTTGTTTTGAGAATCTCCTTGCAAGTTTAGGACTACAATAAGATAATCTAAGTAGTTAAATAGAGTAGATATGGCAATTTTTCACAAAGGCTCAAATCTTGGATTTTCACAACCCTACTGTACAGTATATTTCTGACCCTTAAATGACTTTAAAAGTTTGAATTAACTTTGGAAATAGATAGCTCTTTCGAAGTAGATAGAAATCGGTATATTATAAGCTTAATTCCGAGTTAAAATGAGTTAGATGACCTTTTTTAAGTTAAGAATTCAATCTAGGCGAAAATTGACGAATTAGTAAATAAAATTGTTAAGTTTAATAGAACTTCATAAGAGATACTCATTGAGGGTATTCTTTGTACTTAGGAAATTTGGAGGACGGGTTACCACTCCCCGAGGACTATTACGACTAGTGGATTTCACTACATGGACAAGTGAGTTCATTTCTCAATTAATTATGCTCTTGGGTGTGCTTGTATAGTAGTGGCATTAGACTTAGGAAAAGAAAAATTGTGATTGAATGGTGATCTAAACTTGCATGAATGAACGATAAGTATATCGAGGCAGCTTTGTTGCAATAACCTTATATGAGCTAGTATAGATTTGGAGTGTCTGAAATCTGTATGAGCACTTTTAAATTATCTAATTAATATGCCATGATTATATGAATAAATTGTACATGCATATCACGTAGTGAGTCACATATCATTGTTGAGTATGCCTTTGGTGGGACAAAGGTGTATTTGGGAGGCAGCGGGTCTTTAATGAAGGGGACTAGGGTTGCATGACATATGGACCACCCATTCGAATAATGAAAACTATGATTGCATGACTTATGGACCAACATTAAAATTGTGGTTGCATGTCTTATGGACCACCCCACTTAAGATTGGGACTATGGTTGCATGTCTTATGGACCAACATTGGAGCTGTAGTTGCATGACCTATGAACTACCCCAAACCCCGAATGGAGGGTGTAAATTCATTCACATATGACTACCGGAAAGTCATATGCTTGCTTGCTCATTTTGCTTGTGCATTCAATGGTTGCTTAATTATAACTTGCTTGTACAGATATTTTAAGCTTGATCGAGTTTGTTACTTGGGAATGAATCTCACTAAGCAATTAGCTTATACCCCAATAGTTTTGTTGCAGTGTCCCTATTTTTGGGTTGTTCCGAGAGGACGCTTTGTGCAGGTATACCATTGGATTAAGGAGCTTTTGAAGAAGTCGGGACCTAGTATAAGCGTGGACTTCTAGGAAAATCTCTTTAATGTAGACTCAAATATTTGTATTCTGGAGCTAGACGATGAAGACTCCCATTATTTTGGCAGGGGTACGCCCCCTTGGTTTTTTTGTAAAATTTAACTATTTATTTTGTTGTGATTTCTATTCTTAATGCTATGTATGCTTTCTTAAGACTACTCGATTCAAAGTGTGATCCTAAAAGTTGTGTAAGTACACCTTACACCTGCTATGTAAACTTATGGGATGACTAAGGATGTCATACTTAAGTTTAAATATCGAGTGTGGTGGACTGTCGCATTTAGGATACCCTTTGGGGCGTGACACGATCAACTGAACAATAATTCGTTTATGGATCACGATTAACCAACAATTTCGTTTTATGGATCACGATTAACCAACACATTCATTTTATGGATCACGAAAAACCAATCAATGCTAATGCTCCATCCCCATCGTGATATGAATGAATCTAATTACAATTGCAGTCAAATACACATTAATCCAATTCTTTTAGATGGCCAACAAGTATTCGCAGATATTCAATATAATACTAGCTAATCAATCAATAGCTTAACACCCGGTTTCGATATTTCTTAAGTTTCTTTTCGCACATCAACAGCAGACAAATATATAATTCCCATATGCCCCATCATACATAACCATTTTTATCTTTGCCTACACCATTAGTGTCACTACATTACAATCACAATCATTAATTGAGTGTGGAAGTAGAACTCAATCGGCCATTGGACGCCGGTCTTTCTAGTAATAATAATCAGGCGGTAAGGTGTCGTCCTGCTCGGGATCACCTACCAAGTAAGAATAATCTTAATGAGATTCTCATCATGTAACTAATCCAAGCTATGCATCTAAACTAGATGAATTCGGAATTCTCGCTATTTGGAAGTTCCGACTTAAAACGGCCATAATTTGGTCATTTTAACTTGGAATTTCGCAAATTTTATATCGATATCTATCTACTTCGAAAGATCTATATATTTATATTATTATTTTCAAGTTTTGAAAACATTAAGGTCACAGAACAGTAGGATCATATCTGTTCCGTCAATCCTCAAATTCCGAAAATTTGTTTTGCTTTTGATGGGAAATGTTCCTAGTTGATGATTCATGCATAAATGGTATATGAATGAATTCCTAACATGAATGTCATGTAATGAACTCAATATATGCATGGTCTTGGTGATTTTTGATGATGAACCCTTATGAACTTGTAGTTGTTATAAAATTCCATAAAGGTTATTTCTAAAAGCTATTCTTCCCAACTTTACATTCCTTAGGGTTTCTTTGATTTTATTCTTGAAATTCACTTGTTATCTAAATAAGAATAAGTTCTCAAAGTCTATATTAATCATGGCCTTCATTCATGCATAAAAATCCTCATTTTCCATTTGGTAAACATGTTTTTAAACAAGCTTCTTGTAAAAATCCGAATTTTTGAAATTTCATTTTCTTGCATTTTCCTTATGAGAAATCTTGTTTAATGCATTAAAATTTGAAGCTCCAATGTATCCATTATCTAAAGACTTCTTTTAACTCATAAAACATCCAATTTAGACTTAGATACTAGGTGTTCTTGTAAGCATGGACCTAAATTACGAATTTGACTATTAATCCACATATCAATATTTTTCATTCTAACTCCACTACTTGTTTTACATTCTTATCATGCCTAAACTCATCTAAGCTTATGAAAATCATTCCTTCAAGATACCTATTACACATACCCTTCATTTTCCATGTGAAATATGAGTTTAAAAATGGTTTTGATGGTTTTTAAAGTAGGGTTCTAATTTCATCCGAATTTCCAACCATTCATATTTGACAAAACCTTTCATTTTTTAAGGTTCTTGCCTCCTATATATGAAGATTACTATCTAACATATCTATACATATACAAGACTACATTTTTATGATCATCAATGCATGGAAATCAAAATAACTCTATGATCATACATGTAAATGAAGATGTGGATGTCTAACATTAGATCTACTAAATATAATGCATGAATCATAAATCTCATGGCATGAACATCAATATATATACAAGATCTCTACTTTACATGCATGAACAAGATGATATTTCAAACAAAACTCTTTCAAATACTAGATCACTTCTTGTGATGGCTTGAGATTCTTGTATTAGTGTTTTCATGTCCCTTGCTCATGTTCATTGGGATTAATGGTGGAAAACACACAAGAATGATCTTGCCATTACAAGATTTGGGATGAACAAGACTTAAAATCAACCTATCAATGGAGTCTTGGAGTAGAAAAGAGGAGAAAATAAGTTGAAAATGTGAGAGTGGGGGAGGGGGAGGCTCACGGCACTAATGGGGAAAAGAAGGAGAGGTTTTCTCTTTGAAAAAAATTTGACATGTGAAAAATGAAGAGAGAGAATGAACATTAGCTTTATATATTAAATGCATTAGGGTTTTAGATGAAAAATTGAGTAAATAAAACTCATGAGAGGGAAATTTTTAGGGGGGGGGGGGGGCGCGCGCCGGCCATTAGGGCATGTTGTGTGTGTGGTTTTGAATTTTGATATTTTGTAATTTAGATAATTAAAATGTAATAAATGTGATAATTATTTAAGAGACAAAATTTCTTGGAAAAGAAAATTGAAATGAGTAGTTGTAAGGATGTAAGAATAAGGTATGGGTAGTGTGTAGTGTAGGTTGTACTTGTGAATAGTAGACAAGACATCTATTTTACCGGTTGTAACGAAAACACGGGAAAATGCTATAACTGTAATTTTTGTAGCCTGGAAAATTATAAAATTGATATTTTTGGAATCCTTATAAAATTACGGTTCTAATGAATATTCCGGAACATTTTTCTGAGTTCGTGGTCCCGGGGCACGCTTTTCCGTAACTGAGCTCGGGAAGGCCCGGAATTGAAAAATTCCCGAATTTAAAACTTTCAAAGGTCTAAAATATGCTTTAGAACAATAATTCAATTTCATTTACTTTATAAAATTTTTTTTATTATGAAACCGAAGGAAAGCCAGATTTAGGGTTCCTAAGCTTCTCTTAATAGACTAGAATTGGTCCGGATTAGAGTTTCGCTTCCAACTCCCGGGGTTTCCTAACTACTGAGAATACCGGGGTTTACATGATTCCTAATTTTCTAAATATCAAATGATTTTTACTTGAAGGAATCACTCAAAAACCAATTTTTGTAAAATTCGGATTTTGGAATCAACCCCACTTGAAAACATATTTACAAAGTATAAAATGGAAATTTTATGTAGAAATGAAGGTCATAAGTAATATATATAATGAAGACCCAATTTTGACAAAAATAATTATATCTTCTTAAGTAATAAATCCAAGACAAATGGAAATGATCAAGTTAGAAAACTAGACTTTTCATAAGTAGTTATTGTTATGGTCTTGCAAAAATAAAAAGTTATAAAATTTTCTTTTAGCAAAAATCATCATGATCATGTATGAATTAAACTCATCTCATGTCATTCATGTTAGAAAATCATTCATATTGCATGTATAGCCAATTTATATAGTAGGAACATTACAAACATTTACAAAATTATTTTTCGGACTTGGAAATTGTTGCTGCCCTAATTTGATCTGAACTTTTCAAAGCTTCAAATTTTTCAAAACTTGAAAATAATATTAGAATTAGATATATCTTTCGAAGTAGATAGAAATCGATATATAATTTGCGAGATTCCGAGTTAAAATGACCAAGTTATGGCCGTTTTAAGTTGGAATTCTCGCTTAGGACGAGAATTACGAATTTGATAGTTCGTATAAGATCGTTTAGATTAGTTTGAGTTGAAATAATTATTAGAGTATTTCTTCCTTTTTAGGAGATCCCGAGATCGACGATTCTCTGCCACCGAATTATTATTACTAGAAGACCGGTGATCCAATGGCTGAGTGAGTTTTCTCCTTGTTTTGTTACCTTGATTGTGCTTGTAGTTAGTTGCATTAGATTAGAGGAACAAGATAAAAATCAATATGAATGGGGATGGGATAAATGATGAGGCTGTGATGAATGTATGCCAAAGAATACTAAAGCATATCGAAACCACGATTTGATTGGATAACTGCACTGTTCATATTATTTCTGTTATGTGTATGATATTGGCTGGTCACTCTAAAGAATGTATAAATATTTTGACCTAAGCAAAAAGTAAATTGATCATGCATCACATCGGACATATTGCATTTGGTAGCGTGCTACTCCTACGCAGGTCGATCGGTATGGTCCAACGACTCGTTTGGATAATGGGACCCGGGATCAGAGCTCATTCATAGAAAACTAAGGCGCATCGGGGATGCATTCCATGTGTGAGCCTAGCCGAGGCGAGTGCTAAGAGCCGAGGGCTTGGGGACCAGCAGCGGTCGTGTAGACTTCAATACCATCCCTAACCCAAGATATGGAGGGCGTAAATCCGTTCTATGTGTGGGTTCCGGATACCCATACATAATTGTTTGCTCATGTGTTTGTTTATGCATAGCATATGATTGATTATAACTTGTTGTTATGGTACGGAATTAAGAGAATTCTCACTAAGCTAGTGTAGCTTATACTCCAATAGTTGTTTAAATGAACAGGTCATCTCAAGATTGCAAAGTAGGGACCGAGATGGTTGGAGCCGAGAATGGCTTTGGGATTTCGGCAAGAAATGAGAATGCTTGAAGTTATTAGCTAGGTTTTATTATTTGTCTTGTAATAGTTTATGTAGGGAAGTCTGTGGATGAATGTAATTGAAGTTGAATGAATTGTATTTTGAAGTATAGTGATTCGTATATGAAGTATAATGGTTTGTATCGGAAGTATAGTAGATTGTATTTCCTTTACATTGTTACTCAATTGTATCAACATAAAATGTATCATTCCGATGTATCTCCTTTATGTGCTAGACGCCTTATACATAGTATGGAAGCCTTCGCGTGACTGAGGTGGTCATTCTTAGGCTTTAATATTGTGTACAGCGGATTGCCACGTTTAAGGTACTCTTCGGGGTGTGACACACTTTCCTTTGACATGATATGACCTAGGAAAGATATCTCTTCAAGCCAAAAGCTACACTTGCTAAATTTAGCATATAATTTCTTCTCGCTAAGTCTTTGCAAAACAAGCTTCAAGTGCTCTTTATGCTCCTCTCTATTTCTTGAATATACCAAAATATCATCAATAAACACAATTACAAACAAATCCAAATAATCCTTGAATACCCTATTCATCAAATCCATAAATGTTGTAGGGGCATTTATCAATCCAAAGGGCATAACCAAAAATTCAAAGTGCCTGTATCTAGTTCAAAAAGCCGTCTTCTGAATATCTTGAGATTTAATCTTGAGTTGATAATAACCTGATCTCAAGTCAATCTTTGAAAATACTGTGGCTTCTTTCAACTGATCAAATAAATCATCGATCCTAGGCAAGGGATATTTGTTCTTGATTGTAACTTGATTCAATTCCCTATAATTGATACACATTCGTAGACTTTCATCTTTCTTCTTCACAAACAATATAAGAGTACCCCAAAGCGAAATACTCAGTCTAATGAAACCAAGTTCTTGTAACTCTTGCAATTGTTGTTTTAATTCTTTTAGTTTAACAGGTGCCATGTTGTATGGAGCCTTAGAAATAGGAACAATTCCTAGTAACACTTCAATCTCAAATTCAATCTCCCTATTAGGAGGCAAGCTAAGCAATTTCTCAAGAAACACATCAATAAATTCATTAACCATTGGTACCATATTGATATCTATTTCTTTTGTACTCACTACTGTCACTACAGACCTTTCTCATAATTCTATAGAATTCATTCTACTTGGCCTTTGCCTTTCCAAAACATATGTAAACCTTCCTTCCTTCAAATCAAAACTTAACTCCACTTTACAATAATCTATTGTGACCTTATATAGATTTAACCAATTTATTACCAAAATCACATCAAAATCAGATAAATGCAAAACTAACATGTCCATAGGCATGCTCACATCAAAAAATTAAAACATTCACATTTGTACAAATGCAAGGTTGCGTAGTCTCAACAACCAAAAGAGTATTCACACACATAACATGATCAGTCAAAATCTTAGGAGTAAGCTAGCACTCATTCATAAAAGTCTCAGATATACATGCATGAGTCACTCCAGCGTCAATCAATACATGTGCACTTCTATTAGAAACAACCAAGGTACCTAGTAGAGTATCTACTGAAGGAGTATCCTCTATCTGTTGCAATGCAAAAACTCTAGCATTCACTTTTCCTTTCTCTTGACTAACTCCACCTTGCCTATTGGGGCGATCTTTGCAATTGGCAATATGATGACCTCGTTGCTTGCAATAAGCACAAAACATTGGTAGCAAACCCGGATTCTTACATTCATAAGCTTTGTATCCCACTTGTCTACAAGAGAAACATGCTCCCAATGTCCACTTACATTCGGATAAATCATGTGGTCCAAAACATCGAAAACATTTCTTTTCAAACACAGGAGTTGAAGTCTTGAAAGCTGGTTTTTTATCTCCCTTCTTCCCTAAAAATGGCTTCTTTCCCTTACCTTGATAGCTTGTACCGTTGCTAACACTTTGTTGACCTCCATATGAAGAAGTAGGTGTAGGTCTTTTGCTTAAGAATGCAACTCTCTTTGCTCTTCTCACCCGATTATCATTTTGAATTTGTTCAACTGGTAAAGCCTTTGCAACAGTGTAGGCCAATGTATGCAATTCAAACTTCTTCACTTCTCCTTGAATTTCTTCATTTAAACCATTTTGAAAATTTTGCACCTTCATTCTTTCATCTCTATAGTCTCCTCCACCAAAATGCAGTAGTCTACAAAACTCAGCATAGTACTCATCAATAGATTTACCTCCTTGTCTTAGATTTAGCCAATCTGCTATCATCCTCTCTCTAACATAATTTGGGAAAGACTAAGCAAAGAATATGTCCTTGAACGTTGCCCATGAAATTGGTAGTTATAAATTCCCGCTTATTAGTCTCCACCAATTATAAGCTTCTTTCTTCATCATATATACAGCTAAGTCTACCTTCTTCTCTTTAGGAGTATCGCAAGCTGCAAAGGTTTTCTCTAATTCTTCAATCTAACTCTCTGTTGTAGTCAGATTTGTGCTTGTTCCATCAAAGTCAAGGACCAAATTACTAAAATCATATAGCTTAATCTGATTAGCTTGATCATTGATAGGTGGATTTTCATTCCGTCTTACTCCTTGTTGATTATGTTGTTGCATAAAGTATTGTTGTTACTAAAACACCATCATCTGATACTATTGCATCATAGCCACCATATCTCTTAACATACCATACGTAGATGTTGCATCATTTATGGGCACTTGTGGCATTTGTGGAAAAGGTAGCATGGGAGTTGGTGGCGGATATCATGCCCCGAAGGGTACCCTAAACATGGTAGTCCATCGTACACAATATTAAAGTCTTAGAATGATCACCTCAGTCACACGAAGCCTTCCATACTATGTACAAGGCGTGTAACACATGGAGGAGACACATCGGAGTGATACATTTTATATTGATACAACTTAAGTAATAATGTAAAGGAAATACAATTCATTATACTTCAATTACAATTCATCAAAAGATTTCACTACATAAAATTATTACAAAGCAATTCATAAGACCTAGCTAATATCTTCAAGTATTCTTACTTCCTGTCAGAATCCGAAGTCATATTCGGCTCCAGACATCTCAGTCTCCGGATAGCATTCTTGAGTTAACCTGTTCATTCAAACATCTATTGGGGTATAAGCTACACTAGCTTAGTGAGAGTTCCCTTAATTCCGTACCATAACAAGCAAGTTATAAATCATCCATATACTATGCATGAACAAACACATGAGCAGATAATTATGTAAAGGTATCCGAAACCCGTACACAGAACGGATTTACGCCCTCCGTATCTAGGGTTAGGGATGGTATTGAAAGTCTACACGACCTACTGCCAGTCCCTAAGCCCCCCAGGCTCGTAGTAATCAACTCGGCTAGCTCACACATGGGATGCATCCCCGGTACACTTTAGTTCCCTATGAATGAACTCTGATACAGGGTCTCATTCTCCAAACGTGACTTTGGACCATACCGATCTTCTTGCGTAGAAGTAGCACGCTACCAAATGCAACTTGACCGATGCAATGCATGACCAATTTATTTTTGCTTAGGTCAAATTATTCATACATTCTTTAAAGTAACTAACCAATATCATACACATAAACAAAAACAATATGAATAATGCAGTTATCCAAACGGTTCATGGTTTCGATATGCTTTAGTATTCTTTGGCATACATACATCAAAGTCTCATCATCTATCCTATCCTATCCTATCCCCATTCATATTGGGTTTTGCCTTATTCTTATAATTCTAATGCAACTAACTACAAGCATAAACAAGGTAACAAAATAAGAGGAAAACTCACATATCCATTGGACTCCGGTCTTTTAATCGTAATAGTCGGGTGGCAACGAATCCTCGAAAGCAAAGACACTTAAGGAAAAAATACCCAAATGAGTATTTCAACTCAAAACTTATCCACTCTATCTCATTCAAACTATCAAATTCGTAATTCTCGTCCTACGCGGGAATTCCAACTTAAAACAGTCATAACTTGGTCGTTTTAACTCGGAATTTAGCAAATTATATACCGATTTCTATCTACTTCAAAAGATCTATCTAATTTTAATATCATATTTAAGTTTTGAAAACTTTTAAGCTTTGAAAAGATCTGATCATTTCATATCAGTAGCGAAAACAATTTTAGAAAATTGATTTTGTGAAAGTTTATGAAGTTTCTACTATCCAAAGTAAGTATATATGCAATATGAACAAGTTACTATCATAAATGATATGGCATGAGATATATATGTACATGTTCTTGATGATATTTAATAAAAGAAATTTTTAGAAAACATTTTCCTTGTAAGACTTTATGAAAAATCAACTTAGAAATGCTAGTCTTGCATTCTTGACAATTCCCACTTGTGTTTAGAAAAATTCCTTGATAAAATTTATTTATTCTTGTTAAAATTAAGTCCTCATTATGTGTATTCCTTAAGGACTTTATTTTTCAATAAAAATTCCCATTTTACACTTTGTAAACATGTTTTTAAATATGGTTCATCCCAAAATCCGAATTTTGTAAAAATTATTTTTTTGTGGTGATTCTTTTAAGTAAACTCATTTGATACTTAGAAACTTAAGGCTCAACCATACCTAGCCACTAAGGACTTTATTTCTTTAATAAAACTTCTATTTTAAGTTTGGAAATTAAGTGTTTTCATGCCATTACTCCATTATTACGAATTTCTTAAAATGACAAACAACTCAAATTTTCCTACTTTATTTCTACTCCTTGTTCTACATGTTTTTCTTGCAAATCCCATCTCAACTTATATAAAATCTTTACTTGATGATAGCTATGACCTGTACTCTTCATTTTTCATATGAAACTCAAGTTTTGGAGTTGATAAAAGGGTTTTTAAGCATAGTCTTGAAACCATCCGAATTTCACAAAGTTAGGATAAAACTAAATTTTATACTTTGTAATCTCTTCCTATTTGAGAATCTCTATTTGTAGATCTACCATTTTGCTTATCAAAAACATCTCCTATTGATACCTATTCCATAAGCCTTCATTTTTTAAACAATCCTTCATTTTTGTATTGAAAAATGGGTTTCGAAAATGGTCTTGGTTGAGATCCGAATTTACAAAATTTGTTTTTAGACATATCTTTTGATAAAATCCATCTGAACTTATGAAAAATTCATCCCTTACATATGCTATCTTAAAAGCCTTCCATATCTTGAATAAAAACTTCATTTTTGAGTTGGAAAACATGTTTTTAAGTTATGCCTTTGTCTAGATCCGAAATTAGATTTTTGTTTTGAAAAATAATCTTTAAAAATCACCTTTAAACCATATAAAATGAAGTCTTGATGATATATGCCCATTAAGCCTTCATTATTTCAAGTAAAACTTCCATTTTAACACTTGAAAGTGGTTTTAAATATAAGTCTTGCCTAGATACGTATAAGCCCCGTATATTTCAGTAAATAATTTCAAGATGAACTTCAAAATAAACCCTAAAAATCACTCCAAATTAAAACCGAATTTCAACTAGTCCAAAAACAGGAGCGAATCCAGAAATTTCCGAAACTTGAGAAAAAATTTAGAATCCTTAAAAACAAAATAAGAAACTCATCATACTTCAATTCCAAAAACACTACGTATGACAAATTCCATACGTAACTCCGACTTATAAAATCATGTAACATAGAACCCAAAATCAAATTATTAAAAAGTAAATAACGATTAACTTTCGGAAATGAAACCCAATTCAAAAATTTCGAAAACTTTAAAAGATATTAAATACTTACAAAAATGAAATGTAAAATAAATTTCTCAAATTAAATATGTTGTGTAAATATAAAATATCAGTTCTCAAATTGGCAAGGATCTAAACCGGAATAATCACCTGGAAACAGTAACCGGAATACAATAACTTAAGTCCGGCAATCTAGTGCCCTTAACCCTAGAGGCGAGGTGTAGTTTAAATATGTAGAATAGCTCGTAGTAATATAGTTTATTTAAAAATATCAGATTGGTAAATTTTTTACCTATTTCGAACCCGTTCGGATATAGACTTCGAAAAGCGTGTTCCGGGCTCGAGATATCAAAAAATATACTATTAGTACCATTAGACTCGTAATTTCATAAGATTTTCAAATATATCAGTTATATAATTTTTCGGATTATAAAAGTTACAGTTATAACCTTTATCGTATTTTCATTACTACTAATAATTAATTAATCTTTTGCACTATTTACTTTATTTCATTACACAATTTTATTATTCTTATAAAGCCTTATATTTTAAAATAAATATTTTATATATTATAGAAAATTTTATTTTTCTAAAATTTAGTTAGGTCGAGCTTTTACGAGATCAGATTCGGCTTAAGACCCGATACTAAAAATAAAATAAAATAATTTAATAATTGAAAAATATTTTAAAATATTTTTATTTTCATAAAATAATTTTTTATAATTTTTCGGGTTATAAAAATATCATTTATAGCCCATATTCGCGTATTTTAATCATACCGGTAACATATTTGTTAAAATACTAAAATAATTCAAATAATTATTTAATTTTAATTATGAAAAATCTGCTACAAATATTTGGAATTATTTTTCTAATTTTATTTTATTTTATTTTATTTTATTTTATTAAGAAAGTACTTTTACAACCCATACCTTCAAATACACCTTACACATATCACTTCTTTTTCACTTCAATCTTTCTATACTCTATCCCACACTTCATGGCAGATTTTTCCCCTTCTTTATTGCTGTCATTGTCTTTTATTTACTCCTATTTTGACTAAATTAATTATATATTACTCCTTCTTAAAGAAGCTACACACACAATTTATTACACAATTCAATTTCAAGTTAAATTTCAACAATTTCCCCTCTCTCTCCTCTCCCAATTTCACATGCAGCACCCTCTCTCTTTGGTTGCCTTGTTTTATTTTTTTTTTTCTCTTCTTTCATTTATTAATACACTCATTTTCTCTCTCTCCTTCATTTACTCCTTCTTTCCTTTTTCATTCCTTAGCTTTTCTCTCTCTTTTTCCTCTCTTTTCCTCTTCATTTTTGCTCTTGTTCTTACAAGAACCAAGCTGCCCCCCACTTCTTTTGTTAGCTTCCACCCATATTTCTTGAAGATTTTTAAGCAAATCTTCTTCTCAAAGCTTCCATAGGTGATATAGGTAAAGTGTAATGAAGGTTTTATGCATCAAATGACCTTCCATAAGCTTAAAAGCTTAGGATTATGATGCTAAAAATGAAACACTCCTCTTCTCCATTATTATTATCTTGTATCATAATTATTTTCTTGTTTAAAGTTGTTATATTTTGTAGATCTAACTTTTTGTAACTTTGATTCTTGTTTATGCCATAGATCTTGCTATTTGAGTTATTATTTTTGTTATTTCTTATGATTTATGCATATATTCCTCATTCACATGTGTTCATGCATTCAAAACTAGTGTAGTAAACTAGATCTAGTATTTTGAGTTCATAAAATGCATTAGACTTTGTTTTATGTTCATGGATAACTTGTAGTAGCATGATGATAGTAGGAATGTTTTAGAAAACTCAAGATCTATTTTATTTTCAACAAAAATCATTTTTGAAAATTCGGATGAAAATGGAACCATATTTAGAAAAGTTGTTTTTCAACTTCAAAATGTGTATTTTTCATTTAAAATGAGGGGCTTAGGGTATAGATAACATAAATGAGTGATTTTAATGAGCAAAGTTTAGATCTATGAGTTTAAAGTTTATTATCATGGGTTTCATTTAGATGTATGTTCATATTATGTGTAGATCTTCGATTTGAACTTAAACAAAAATTATGAAATTCGTATTTTGGCAAGACCTGTATTTAAAAACCACTTTCCAAGTGTCAAAATGAAGCTTTTACTTAAGATAATGAAGGTTTAATGTATGTATATCATCAAGACATCTTTTTACAAGAATCAAAGGTGATTTTCAAAAGTAATTTTCAAAATAAAAATCTTATTTTCGGATTTAGGTCAAGACATATTTTAAAAACATGTTTTCTAACTCAAAAATAAAGTTTTTATTCAAGATATGAATGGCTCTTACGATAGGAAATGTAAGGAATAGATTTTCATAAGTATAGATAGATTTTATCAAAAGATATGACCAAAAATGAATTTTGTAAATTCGGATCCCAACCAAGACTAATTTGAAAACCCACATATCAACTCAAAAACTCATGTTTTATGTGAAAAATGAAGAGTATAGGTAATAGGTATCATAAGTAATGATTTTACAAGTTGAAATGAGTTTGGATATGAGTAATGTGTAAAACAAAAAGTAGAATCAAGATGGAAAATTTCGAGTTAGTAGTCAATTTGTGAAATTCGTAATTTTGAATGAAGGCCATAAGAACACCCATTATCCAAGCTCAAAATGAAAGTTTTATGTAATGAATGGAGTCCTTAAGTAATAGGTACCCTAAATTCTTAAATTTTAATGCATTAAACAAGTTTTTCTCAAAGGAATCATTCAAAAAGTGGATTTTCTAAAATTCGGATTTTTAAGTAAATCATATTGGAAAACATATTTGCAAAGTGTAAAATGCACATTTTGTGTAAGAATAAAGTCCTTAGTGGTTATGTATGATTGAGCCCTAATTTTCTAAATATCAAATGATTTTTACTTGAAGGAATCACTCAAAAACTAATTTCTATAAAATTAGGATTTTTGAATCAACCCTACTTGAAAACATGTTTACAAAGTGTAAAAATGGAAATTTTTATGTAAAAATGAAGGTCATAAGTAATATATATAATGAAGACCCAATTTTAACAAAAATAATTATATTTTCTAAAGTAATAAATCCAAAACAAATGGAAATGATCAAAGTTAGAAAACTAGATTTTTCATAAATAGTTGTTATTATGGTCTTACAAAATAAAAAATTATAAAATTTTCTTTCAGCAAAAATCATCAAGATCATGCATACATTAAGCTCATCTCATGTCATTCATGTTAGGAAATCACTCATATTGCATGTATAGCTAATTTATATAGTAGGAACATTACAAATATTTACAAAACTATTTTTGGAGATTGGAACTTGTTACTGCCCTAATCTGATCCGAACTTTTCGAAGCTTCAAAGTTTTCAAAACTTGAAAATAATATTATAATTAGATAGATCATTCGAAGTAGATAGAAATCGATATATAATTTGCGAAATTTCGAGTTAAAATGATCAAGTTATGGCCGTTTTAAGTTGGAATTTCCACTTAGGACGAAAATTGCGAATTTGATAGTTTGTATAAGATAGTTTGGATTAGTTAAGTGATGAAATACTTATTAAAGTATTTCTTCCTTTTTATGTGATCCCGAATTCGACGATTCCCCACCACCGGATTACTTGTACTAAGAGACTGATGATCCAATGGCCGAGTGAGTATTACTTCCGATTTCATTTATTGTATGTGATTGTAATAATAGTTGCACCAGATATTTGGTAAAGATAAAATGGATATGCATGATGGGGATGAATGGGAACTATGTATGCTTGTTGTTGATATGAGAAATGGAATGTAAGAATATTGAAGTTGAGTGATTAACTATTGCTTGTATAGATGAATTAGAATTGATTGTCTGCAATTATTGATTAATCACTTAAAAGAATTGGTATAATTGATTATTCGGAATTAAAGACGAAATTGAACTCATTCATATCACGATGGGGATGGAGCATTAGCATTTGTTGGTTTATCGTTGTACCTTAAACGATTTTTGTTGGTTTATCGTTGTATCTTAAAAGATTTTATAGTTTATAGTTGTCCGTAAGCTGAAACGGTCTTGGTTCGTACCGCGGGATTCGTTAATCTGCTAACCCGGGATAGAGGGCACAAGTCCATCCACATATGATTTTCGGCAGGTCATATGTTTGTTGAATTCACGTGTTTGATGCATATCACTTGTCTGACTAATCACTTGATTGTATGATGTGTTATAAATGTAATCCTGGAAGTTCTTACTCACTAAGCTAGTGTAGCTTATACCCCAATAGGTGTTTGATTAAACAGGTTATCTCAAGAATGCTAAGTAGGGACCATGATGGTTTGAAGCCGAGAATGACTTTAGGATTCCGGCAAGGAATAAGATTCCTTGAAGTTATTAGCTAGGTTTTATAATTCGCCTTGTAATAGTTTTATGTAGTGAAATCTTTTGATGAACCGTAATGGAAGTGTAATGTTTTGTACTTGGAGTATAGTAAATTGTATTTCCTTTACATTATTACACAAGTGTATCAATATAAAATATATCTCTCCAATGTGTCTCCTCTATATTTAGACACATAGTACATAGTATGGAAGCCTTCACGTGACTGAGGCGGTCATTCCTAGGCTTTAATATTGTTGATTTCTCTCAAGAGATGATTTTAATGATAACAAAAAGATTACATGTTACTAATATAATTTGTTGATATGTGCAGCAATGGTTTTTAGTATAGAGAAATCAATTTTTAAGTAAAATCATAAATCGAAAGTAACTCAGAAGGTACATTAAGGTATGCGTATTGAATTTCAAAACTCAGAAGGAAACTCAGAAGGAACATGAATAACACAAAAAAAAAGTAAGTATTTTTTCAAACACGATTCAGTTTTGAAGACCTAGCTCCAAATGTTGAGTATAAATTGGGTATTATACTTAATGTGTTCCACAAAGTTGGATTAAATCCACGGGTTTTTTTTTAGATTTTCATTTGATTCAAGGAACACGAAAAATATTTTTTTGCAAGAGGATCAGTCATTTCGACAAACTTAAACTGATTTTTATTTTATCTAAAGAAAACTATATTTTAGGAGAAAGTTTGTTTGAAGAATTTACAAGGATAGAAAAATCGTGGATTATGTCCAAAACAGATCACGTGAAATGAAAGATGAGCATGAACAGTGAAATTGTGTGGGTGGAAACACAGACGAGATTGAATCCGAATTTGCAGTTAGAAGATAATCTTATCAGTTGCAAGATATTATCAGAAGCTAGTTTATGAAGATGAATTCAAATATTCGAATTCAAATTGAGTCAAATAAGGATAGATGGAAGCAGATTTTGCGGAAGAAAGAACGACTCCTACGCGCATGAAATCTGGACGAATTGATCCAATTCTATCTTCCATCCGTTGCAGCAATTTGAAATAAAAATAGGAGAGAGGAAGGAACGAAGCATATATAGAACATTTACTTAAGAACAACTAAGAAACAACACGAATTACTCAGAAAGATCAAAGTGCTCAAAATCTGTCTTTTCTATTGTTTTACTGTTCACTGTGCGAAAAATTGAGGAAACTCAAATTTTTTTTTATTTGTTTTTTACTCTTTGTAAGTTGAGAGTTTACAAGTAGGCTTAGTTGATTGATTGAGTGTGAGAATCAAGCTAAGTGAATTGTAGCCAAAGGATTGGCAAATACTCTTGTAACTTCATTGATTTTGATTGGATAGTAGAACACACGGTGAGGGTACGGGGACCCTGGCTTGGAGCTGGAAGAGAGGATTGACGCACAAGGCGGAACCTCTATACATCGATTTGCATCTCTTCTCTTATCTTTTTATTTTGAGTATTATTTATTTATGCTTTGATTGCTCAGAAGGTTCATCATATATATGTTATTCACTCAGAAGGTTACTCAGAGAGTACTTGTTAACATTTTTCTTACTCAGAGAATTAGGCAGAAGGTTTACAAGTTTGAAAAGAGTTGTCTAAATTTTTTTATCCGAATTTTTATAAGCTTTTATTTGTTTAGATTATTGTTTCAAGTAAGTTTCAATCCATTATAACCAAGTAGTGTGTAATTTGTTCAAATTTTGAAAAATAAGTATTATAACCAATTCACCCCCCTCTTGGTCATCTTTTTGGGACCAAACAAATATTGTGTACGGTGGACTACCACGTTTAGATACACTTCGGGGGGTGACAATACGAATTTCATCATTTTTGTTGAGTTCAAAACCAAGGTTCTACACTTACTATGAACATAAATATAAAGAAATCCATGGTATAGTAAACTATAAACTCATAGATCTAAACATAAACATAATCAAAGTTACATAAAAGTTAGATCTACAAAATATAATCATTGCTAGCAAGGAAATAATAATATTACAAGAGAATAATCATAAGTAAGATGAGTGTTTCATTTTGGCATCATCATCCTTAGCTTTTAAGCTAATGGAAGGTCCTTTGATGCATGAAACTCTCACTATACTCAACCTACATCATCTATGGAAGCTTGGAATAAGAGTTTTACCTAAGGATCTTCAAGAAATATATGTTTGAGCTTACTTAAAGAATAGGGGCAGCAAGCTTCTCTTGTAAGAACAAGAGAAAATGAAGAGAGAAAGAGAGGAAAATAGAGAGGAAAAATTGCAAGAAAGATAAAGGATTAATGTGTGAATGAGAGAGGGTGTATAAAGAAAGATAGGAGGGGTTAAGGCACTTTAAATGAAGAAAAAAAAAAAGCAAATGGCAACTCACAATTGTAAATTGCTGGTGTGAATTTAGAAGAGAGAGGGAGGGGTTCGGTTAGTTTTGACTTGAAATTGTAATGTGTAATTAATGTGTATGTATTGCTTATTAAAGAAGGATTGTAATAGATTTATTTTAATCAAATTGGGAGTATTTCAAAGGACAAAAAGCAGCAAAAGAGGTAAAAATTCTACCATGAAGTGATACATGAAGTGTGGAAAGATTGAAGTGAAAAAGAAGTAATGTGTGAAACGTGTACTAAAGGTATGGGTTTGTAAGAATACTTTCTTAATAAATAAAATAAAAATAAAAAAAATAGAAAATGCATTCCAAACTTTTGGTAGCAGGTTTTTCATAATTAAAATAAGATAAATAATTTATTTATTTTAGTGAATTATCAAATAAATTATCGGTATGATCAAAATACGCGAATATGAGATAAAATTGATATTTTTATAACCCAAAAAATTCTAAAAAGTTATTTTATGAAAATAAAAATATTTTTCAATTATTAAATTAATTTATTTTATTTTTAGTATAGGGTCTTAAACAGAATATGATCCTGTAAAAACCCGAAACGAACTAAATTTTTTAAAAACAGAATTTTTTATAATATATAAAATATTTATCAAAAAATATAAAGGTTTACAAGAGTAGTAAAATTGGTAATGAATAGTAGTGAATAGTGCAAAAGACTAGTTAATTAACTGAATAATAAAGAAATACGAATATAAATCGCAAAATTAGATATTTCTAGTTATCGAAAAATTATAAAACTGATATTTTTGAAATCCTTATGAAAATACGTCTAACGGTATTAATGGTATATTTTTTATATCTCGAGCCTCCGGACATGCTTTTCAAAGTCTATATCCGAACAAGTTCGAAATAGGTCAAAAATTTACCAATCTGATATTTTTAAGCGACCTTATATTACTACAAGCTACTCTACACACTTAAACCACACCTCAGCCTCTAGGGCTAAGAGTAAGAGATTGCCGAACTTAAACTACTGTATTCCATTTAGGGTTCCCGGGTAACTTTCCGGATTAGATCTTTGCCAATTTGGAAACTGAGGGTTTATGTTTATACAACACATTTAGTTTAAGAAAATTTATTTTAAATTTTTTTTTGTAAGTATTTAATATCTCTTAACGTTTTTGGAATTCTAGAATTAGTTTTTATTTCCGAAGGTTAATCGTTATTTACTTTTTAATATTTGTTTTTGAGTTCTATATTACCCGATTTTACAAGTCAAATTAAATATAGAATTTGTCATACATAGTGGTTTTGAATTTATAGACTGTTGAATTCTTATTTTATTTTTAAGGATTCTCATTCTCTCGAGATTAAGAAATTTCTAGATTCGTTCATGATTTAGGACTAGTCAAAGTTCAGTTTTAATTTGGAGTCATTTTTGGAGTTTATTTTTTATGTTTAATTTAGATTTATTTATTGAAATTTTCTAGGGCTTACAGCGGAAATTGAGTTAGTAGGGGAACTTGTGAAGCCGATGTCGTTGCGGAAGATAGAGTAGCTTTGGCACTTGGAGTAGTAGAGGAGGTAGGAGACAATGTAGATGTAGATGAAGATTGAGGTGGCAGAGGCATGTTCTGTCTATCAACTTGTTGTCGAGCAGATGTCCATGACTTATCCATCTTATACATATGCATACAATACATTTATGACACACACATATAAAATTTAAACCATACTTAAAGTTTATTAAATTCACATTCACATTTATAGGCATTAGCAAGCAATTAAACAAGCAAACAAGCAAGCAACAAACATAACAAACAAATAATAAAACAAGCAAACACGACCATTCAAGCAAAGCTAAATTCTTCATATACTGCCTATCAATGTCTATGTCAAGTCTCATTTAAACTATCACATTTAGGCAAACAATTATTCAAACTCCACTCTGATACCATCTATAAGGATCCGGACTCACCCCTATAGTTAAAATAGGTGAATCTCGATCTCCAACCACATATAACCTGCAGTATTATATGTAAGGTTGTTTACCAAGATCAGTCTGGATATTTGTTTACCTAAATCTCTTATGAGAACTAATATTAAGAACCATCAACCTATAAGACTTTTTATAAAAAAAAAAAAGAAAAAAAAACATTTACATATAAGATATAGATCCATTACAGACATATATAAATAAAGATATTACAAACAAGGCTTATAAGCAAGCCATTTACAAAATACATGTAATTAGCAAAAACTATCATGACTATTACATATACCCCCAAACTATATTATTACAAAAATTCCATCAAAGTCATGGTCATTTTTAATCCTCCCAATCATCTAGGAAATCCTCAAAATCCGTCCTGTACCCCATATTGGTGTAGAACTCATCAAGGACATCAACACCTAAAATATGAAATAATGAGCCAAAGGCCCAGTATGCAAGTAACGGAAACAAAGGCGAGTGATATTGTAAACCCCGGTTTTCATAGTAACTGAGTAAGCTCCGTAAATCGGAAATCAAAACCCTAAATAGGATTAGTACACAAGTAACTAGAAACCCTAATTCCGGTTTTCTTGGATTTCTATATAAAAGAACCTCTATAAGATAAATTAATGCGGATTATTGTTTTATAGTATATTTCGAACCATACAAAATTTTGATTTCGAAAAATTTTCTATTCCGAGCTTTTCCCGAGCTTCATTACGGAAAAGCGAGCTCCGGAACTAGAAACTCAGAAAAATATTCCGGAATACTTGTTAGAACCGGAATTTTATAAGGATTTCAAAAATATATATTTATAATTTTTCAGGCTATAAAAATTACAGTTATAGCCTTTTTCCCGTATTTCGTTACTACCGATAAAGTAGATGTCTTTCTACTATTCCTTACTATTCACAAGTACAACCTACTACACACATACCCATACCTATTCTTACAACCTTTCAATCACTCAATTCATTTCCTTTTCCAAGAAATTTTGTCTCTTAACAAATTATTACAATTAATACAATTTATTACACAAATTCAAATTTCAAATGAAATCAAATATATCCCTCTCTCACTCCTTACATTGGAAGGCGTGAAACCCTCCCATTTTGGCTCCAAAATGCATTGTTTTATATTTTTTTTTACCACTCACAAACCCTAATTCCTCTAATTATAAAAACCCTTACTTTTCTCTCTCTTCACTTTTCATTTCATTTGTTCCATTGTTCTAAAAGCTCTCAAACCCTCTCTTCTTTCTCTCAATGCGTGACCTCCCTTACACCACACACACACCACACAAGCTTCAATCTTCTTCTCCATTCCTCATCTATTTCAAGCCTTAGGTGATGAATCCTAAGCTTTACACTACTTAATCTTGTAATGGCAAGATTATTCATGAGTATTTTCACTCAAAGTCCCCATGAGCTCTTGCTAGGGATAAGAAAATGCTACTACATGAATATCAAGCCATCACAAGAGTAGATCTTGTGTTTGATCAAGTTTTTGTTGAAGATATTTCATGTTCATGCATGTAGAGTGGAGTAGAGTAGAGATCTAGCATAAAATTTCATGTCCATACTTTTAAACTTCATATCATGCATCATAAGTAGTAGATCTATCATTTTTACCACTCACATTCTTAGACATACTAGATCTCATCTTTATGTTGAGTTTATGTGCATTTATGGTCATAAATGCTTTTGTCTTGAGTAAATAACTGCTAGGATGTAGATCTATAGGTAGATGAGTTAATGAAACCAAAAAGGAAAAGTTTTTGTTTGAAATACTCAAAGTCAAATTCGTATGGTTTTAAAGGCCTATTTTGAAAACCCTTTTATCAACTTCAAAACATGTATTTTACAAGAAAAATGAAGCCTTTAGGTGATAGATGGTGCTTGATGATATTTTCCATAAGTTTAAAAGGGTTTCTACCCAAGGAAATGTTTAAAACAAGGGGTGAAGTCCAATAGAAATTTTGAGTTGAAAATCTTGTAGGCCAAATTCGTAATAATGGATAGATGGTTAGAAAACACTAGTTTTCCAACTTCAAATATGGTATTTCTTAAATAGATAGAGTCCCTTAGGGTATAGGTAAAATATATACACAAAGTTCTAAGTATAAAATGCTTTTCCTCAAGAGAATCAACTTGAAAATGAATTTTTCTAAATTCGGATTTTTGGACAAATCCTATTTGAAAACCTATTTACAAAGTGTTAGAATGCAAGTTTTTATGTAGAAATGAAGCTTGGTAATAGGTTTAATAAAGACTTAATTTAGATAAAGATAAATTGATTTTTCTTAAAGAAATAACCTCAAAACAAATGAGATAGTCAAAGTTAGTAAACTAGTTTTTCTTGAAAGTGTATAATCGTGGAGTTACACAAGTAAGAAGTTTCTAATTTTTTCCTTTAGTAAATAATTTCAAAAGCATGCATGCATCAAGTTCATATCATATCATTCATGATAGGAAATCATCTATATTGCATGAGTAGTTGAACTATATGCCTAGAAACATCCCAAACATCCACAAAAAGTATTTTTCGGAATTGGAGTCTTCGGACGACCAGAAACTGTTTCCTCTGTTGGTGACTTAAATATTTTTGAAACTTGAAAATAATATTAGGAATAGATAAATCTTTCGAAGTAGATAGAAATCGATATATTATATGCTCAATTCCTAGTCAAAATGAGTTTAGATATGGTCATTTAAAGTTAGGACTTTATCTTATGCGGAAATTGACGAACTTAGTAGTTAGAATAGTTAAGTTATTAGAACCTTATGAGAAATACTCATTGAGGGTGTTCTTTGTACTTAGGTGACTTGGAGGAAGGGTTACCACTCCCCGAGGACTATTACGACTAGTGGATTTCACTACATGGACAAGTGAGTTCATTTCTCAATTAATTATGCTCTTGGGTGTGCTTGTAGTAGTAGTGGCATTAGACTTAAGAAAAGATAAATTTGTGATTGAATGGTGATCTAAACTTGTATGAATGAACGACAAGTTATCGAGGCAAGCTTTGTTGCAATAACTTGTATGAGCTAGTATAGATTTGGAGTGTCTGAAATCTGTATGATCATTTTAAAGTTATCTAATTAATGCCATGAATTGTATGAATAAATTGTACATGCATATCACGTAGTGAGTCACATTGCATTACGAGAATGCTTTTGGTGGGAACAAAAGTAATGAATCGGGAGG
>JAMXBD010004614.1:0-51824 GCA_024138025.1 Combretum micranthum | reverse complement strand
ATTTCACAATACTCGGGCATCATTTGTTTGTAAAGCAACAGCTTTCCACCATTTTGAAACATAATCAACTACCACAAGTATATATTTATTTGAAAAAGATGAGGGAAAAGGCCCATAAAGTCAATCCCAACATCAAAAGCTCAATTACTAGAATATTGTTTTGTGGCAATTCATGCCGTTTAGAAAGTTACCTGTCTTTTGACATTAAGCATGGACAAATGAAATTTCTGCAGTCACGAAACAAGTTATCAACCAATGATAATACTTTTGCTGCAGTTTTGAACAACGTGTCCCCCTGCTTCTCTGAATGACAGTGTTCTAAAATGCTCAGCTGATCAGATTCTACACATCTTCTATATTTGGTCAGCACATTTTTTAACAGATATGGTTTCCCAAAAATAGTATTTTACATCATGCAAAAACTTTTTCTTTTGAGGATAAGATGAACCGTGGGATAATCTTGCTAACCAAATAATTCACAATATCAGCATACCATGGCAAATCTAGATCTCTACTGCATGCAATTCATCAGGGAACTTTTCATTGATGGGAACGTCTAAACTATCAGATTCAAGTCTAGACAAATGGTCAGCAATAACATTCTCAGTTCCCTTTTTATCTTTAATTTCAAGATCAAATTCTTGCAGTAGTAAACCCATCTAATCAACCTAGGTTTTTGCATTCAGCTTTAGCAAACAAATACTTGAGAGCTGCATGGTCAGTGTATACTACAACTTTAGAACCTATCAGATAAGGCCTAAATTTATCACATGCAAAGATAACAGCTAAAAGCTCTTTCTCAGTAGTGGCATAATTTCTCTGGGCCTCATTTAGTGTTCTACTTGCATAGTATATAACATGAAAGATCTTACCTCGTCTCTGACCAAGTACCACTCCAACGCAAAGTCGCTGGCATCACACATGAGTTCGAAAGGAAGCTCCAGTCTGGCGCAATGATTACTGGTGTAGAAATGAGCTTTTCCTTTATGAATTGAATGCCTGCAAACATTGTCATCAAAATTGAACATGCATCTTTTTCCAGAAGGTTGCAAAGAGGTTTGGAAATTTTGGAGAAGTCCTTGATGAATCGTCTGTAGAAGCCAGCATGTCCAAGAAAACTTCTGACTCCTTTAACAGTCGTGGGTGGTGGTAACTTCTCAATAATCTCCACTTTGGCTTTATCCACTTCAATTCCTCTCAGAAATTTTGTGACCCAACACTATCCCTTCTCTAACCATAAAGTGGCATTTTTCCCAATTCAAGATCAAATTGGTATCTTTGCATCTTTGTAAACCGAGGAAATTCTCAAGACAAAGATCGAATGACTTTCCAAAGACTGAAAAATCATCCATGAAGATCTCGATAAAATTCTCAAGCATATCAGAGAATATAGCCATCATACATTTGAAATGTAGCAGGTGCATTGCAAAGTCCAAAGGGCATTCTCCTAAAGGCAAATGTGCCATAAGGACAAGTGAATGTTGTTTTCTCTTGATCATCGGGTGCAATAGAAATCTGATTGTATCCAGAATATCCATCAAGAAAACAGTAATAATCATGCCCTGCAAGTTTCTCCAACATCTGATCAATGAAGGAAGTGGAAAGTGATCCTTTCGGGTGGCATCATTCAATTTTCTGTAATCAATACAAACTCTCCACCCAGTCACAGTACGAGTAGGAATCAATTCATTTTGCTCATTTTCACTACAGTCATACCACCTTTCTTTGGCACTACTTGAACCGGACTAACCCATTTACTATCAGATAGGATAGATGATACCTGCGTCAAGTAGCTTCAAAACTTCTTTCTTGACAACATCTTTAAGTGTCGGGTTAAGTCTCCTTTGTGGTTGAACTGTAGGTTTACACTCAGCTTCCATAAGGATTTTGTGAGTGCAAATCATAGGGCTAATACCCTTGATGTCAGCAATGGTCCATCCGATTGCTTCTTTGTGCTTTTTCAACACTTCAATCAGCTGTTGTTCTTGTCTATCTGTCAATGCAGATGAAATGATGATTGGCAAAGTATCGCCAATTCCGAGAAAAGCATACTTCAGATGATCAGGAAGTGGTTTCAGTTCCAAGGTCGGTGGCTGCATCAAAGACGGAACTTGCTTCTGCTCATTTGTACCCAACGATTCATAATATCTGGTTTTGATCATTGGTACATCTTCCAGTATTTCTTCATCCTCTTCATCATCACTCCAATTGTCCACGTCTCTCAAGACGGACTCCATAGTCTCCACACCAGTTTGTTCCTCAAGTGATTCAGAAACCAGCTCATCAATGGTATTGATGGTGTAACAGGCAGTATCATCAAATTTCTTCATTGCCTCATAGACATTGAAAGTAACCTGTTCATCCATCACCCGTAATGTAAGCTGCCCTTGTTCCACATCAATTAGTGCTTTCCTGTTGCAAGGAACGGTCTGCCCAAGATCATGGGAACTTCCCTATCTTCATCCATGTCTAGAACTACAAAATCCACAGGGAAAAAGAATTTGTCAACTTTAACTAGGACATTTTCCACAATACCCCTAGGGTATTTTATACTTCTATCAGCAAGTTGCAAGGTTACATGTGTATCCTTGCAATCTCCAAGTCCTAGTTTTTTAAATACCGATAAAGGCATTAAGTTGATACTTGCACCAGAATCAATTAAAACTTTATCAAAATAACAATCACCAATGGTGCAAGGAACAGTAAAACTTCCCTGATCTCGGAGTTTAGTGGGCAGACTGGGTGTTTGTTTCTGTAGGATCATGGAACATTCTCCAGTGAGTATCACATTTCCATCAATCTTCCTTTTGTTAGACAGCAATTCTTTGATGAATTTGGCATAGGAAGGCATTCCTTGAATCACTTCTAAGAATGGAATGTTGATGTGCAGCTTCTTGAAAACATCCAGGAATTTTGAAAATTGCTCATCGAGTCTTTGTTGCTTTAATCTTCCTGGAAAAGGGACGGGAGGAACATATGATTTCACCTCAGGTGGTTTTTGAATAGTATCCTCCACCTTTCGTTTCCCTTTGTTGTTTTGTGGTGGAATTTCCTCTTGATCTTTTTCCTCATGATCTTTGATAGTCTCCTCAACTGGAGCAATCTCCTTACCACTTCTCAGGGTGATTGCATTTACAGACTTGGGATTCTCCTCCGTGTTGCTTGGTAAAGACCCAGATGGTTGATTACTCACTTGTTGTGCAAGTTGATGGAGCTTCCCTTGCAAATCTTGAATGATTGCATTCTGATTGTTGAGTGAGTTTGTTGTTGTTACAATGAAGTCCCTCAATAATGCATCAGTGGATGATTGAATTTGCTGTTGAGGTGGGGCATTTCTCACAAATCCTTGTCCTTGAAAACCAGGTGGTGGCTTTAGAACATTGGCATCATTCCGATATGACAGATTGGGATGATTTCGCATATTCGGATGATATGTGTTTCCAAAATTGCCCTTTTGGAAATTTCCCACATAATTAAGCTGCTCATCATTTGAAGATGATCCATGCGGACACTCAAAAGAGGAGTGTGGTCCTGAGCAAATCTCACAACAAAACACTTGTTGTTTTTTATTGGAAGTATTTGTAGTTGTGAGTTTACTTACTTGTAGAGATGAGGGTTGCCATTTGAGCCTTGAGTTGTGATATATCTTCTTTGTCTTCCAAAGATGCTACTTTAGATCTTGTTCTTTCACAACTCCAATTATGAGCCGCGGAAGCTAATTCTTCAATAATCTCACTAGCTTCCTCATATGTTTCCCATCAGTGATCCGCCCGATGTAGCATCTACTAAGGACCTTAAAGCTTCATCAAGACTGAGGTAGAAATTTTCAATTAGTAGATTATCGGGTAAACCATGGTGTGGACATTTTCTGACCGCCTCTTTGAATCTTTCCCAAGCATCATATAATGATTCTCCAGGGAATTTGGTGAAGTTGGAAATTTCATTTCTTAATCTGGCGGTTCTTGCTGGAGGGAAAAATCTCTTCAGAAACTTCTTTGTCAGATCATTCCATGTAGTGATCGAATCTGGAGGTTGGGAATTGTACCATGCCAAAGCTTTATCCCTAAGAGAAAAAGGGAAAAGCTGAAGTCGGATGACTTCGTTTCTTACACCATTAAGTTTGACAGTGTTGGTGTATTGAAGAAATTTGGCAAGGTGTTCATCTGGCGTCTCATTTGGATATCCTCCAAATTGATGTGATTCAACCATTTGAATCAGGGACGGTTTAAGCTCAAAGTTGTTGGCCTCCACAGTGGGCATTCGTATGGCGGGATCTTGAATAGTAGGCACTGTATAGTCTCGAATTGCCCTTGGAGCGGGAGCAGCTGGTTGCAATTGGTTGTTGTTATCATTGTTTCCTTGATTTTCTGCCATTGCTCCTCTTCTTTGGTTCCTTCTTCTCTGTTGATGCAAGGTTCTTTCTATTTCAGGATCTAAAGGTAGAATTTCAGCACTTCTACTTCTTCGCATAAAACCTGCAAAGAGAAAAGGAAAAATTTCAAACTAAATTCAAACCTAAACTACTAGCAAAGCTGAAGTTAGTCTAATATTAATAAATCCCCGGCAACGGCGCCAGAAAACTTGATGTGCTGTATTAGTATTGAATTTTAAAGCATTTCTAGCAAGCGTACTAGGCCTTCTATTGTAATATAGCATGAATAAAGTGTCGATCCCACGGAGATTTACTAACTACTAGACAATTATCAACTAATACTAATATCTAGGCAATTGATCTTTTTAAGATGATTAGATTAAACTAAATTATCTAATTAATTATCTATATGAATGCAATGAGCTTTTTAAAGAGAGGGATATGGGAAAAATGTGGGAAGGAGCAGAATCCACTTTAAACTATTGCCAATCAACTTGAATCATGTTATAATGATAATTAGATTCATGAACATTCATAAGAAATTGTCAAGATTTAAAAACAGAGTTTAAAAACCTTTTAAACCACAAACAATTCAATAACTTCCGCTAAATAAATTATTAGTGGAATCAAAATTACAATTATAAACCTTCCGATTCTATAATTGACTAATACTTTATATTAACATCTCCTAATTCCTTAGTGAGAAATCAACATAAAACATTGCATTAATATTCATGGACAATTTCTAAATTAGATTAAACTCCGCCGCTTCCGCAATTGCAATTTAATCTCAATTTATGAATTCATATGAACCTAATTTCCCTTCGAGTTACTAGAATTCTTATACACCAAAAGTATGATGAATAATCAATTCAATATGAATATTTCATGATTCTAACTATCTTATAACATGGATTCAAAAATCATTTTAGTATTTTAAAGCTTCATCAACTTCCACAAAAAGAATTTAGCTACTCATGGATGATGATTCAAAATCAGATAAGAAATTGCAAATGATTTCATTATGATCAATCTATTCAAATATATGAATTGCATAAAAGAAATAAGATTAGATATCACCAATTCAAAATACAAAGCTTCACTTGCAATTTCTTGAATAACTTCAAATATCTCTTCAAAATCTCTATGAAATGCTTATTCTAATCTATACTAGAGCTACTAGGAATGGATGATTGGATTATTGGATGCTTGGATGATTCTGAAAGTGAGGGGAAGACCCCCTACTTATAGGAAAAATTTCGTGCAAAACATTAAATGATCTTTGCTATTTCACAACGTACGCCGGCCGTTATGGATCCTACGCCGGCGGCTTACAGGCGACGTATCTTCAAATTGTCCTTGCGCAGGCAGTGCGCTGGCAGCTTTCAATATCAGTTACACATGTAGGCCGCTTCTACGCCGGCGGCTTAGATGTAGATCTAGCCGGCGTATATGGTCAGAAATGAAGCGTTGGGCTGATTTATAACGAACGCCGTCCCAAAGCCGGTGTTTCATGCCGGCGTAGACACTCCAACAGATTTGTCTCTTCAATTTCCTTAAGCGTTGGATATCTTCATGTCACTTCAAATCTATGATGTACGCTGCCTCAAGGCCGGCGGCTTTAATGCCGGCTTATAATGTAACTCCTTCAAAGCTGGTGATGTTTCATGTCTGGGCTGCCGGCCTTCATGTACGCTGGCTGCTTCATCTTCTACGCCGGCAGCTTTGAGGCCGCTTTGAGTGTTGTTTGAACTTATGCTGGGCAAAGCTGGCAGTGCTGCAACGGCCTTGGATGTAAGCCGTCTGAAGGCCGGTGGCTTTGAATGGTGAATTGCCGGCCTTGACTTCAATTTTTCCTATTTTCAATTCAAATTCTCTTGTTTTGATTTCTTTATCCAAATTAGTCTTGAAACATAAAAATTAATCAAAACAAATATCCATTCTAGTTCTTTTGATCATCAAGATTTGTATAAAATATGATCTTATCACTTAGCAATGAATTGCTTTGGATGTGAGAATCTCAAGTCTTCAATATACTCCGCCACACTCTTATTATCTTGGAACAAAATATGTAGCCGCATCAACAATTCTTGATTGTAGTGTTCTAACACAAATCACCATTGCAACAATTCCTTCATCTGTCCCCATGTGGTCGCATCATGCTCTCAATCCTTTAATTTACTAGCCAATATATTCTTTCACCGATAAGTTGTGTATCCCTTAAACTCAATGCTACAAGTTTAGGTTGCTAGGAATCTTTACACTCGTAATATTAGAAAAGCTTCTCAATCTAATTCTTCCAGTTAAAATATTTATTAGCATTGCTAATGCCATCAAAAGAAGGCACCTTTAATTTCATAGTCTCAATACCCTTTAATAGTCAAGGCTATTGCTCTCTACGTGTAAGCCCCGGAAAATTTCAATAAATAATTTCAAAATGAACTTCGAAAATAAACCTAAAAATCACTCCAAATTAAAACCGAATTTTGACAAGTCCTAAATCACGAACGAATTCAGAAACTTCTCAATCTTGAGAAAATGAAATCTTTAAGCAATAAAATAAGAACTCAGTGGTTTTCAAATTCAAAACCCGACGTACGAAAATTCATATTTACTCCGATTTATAAAATCGGGTAATATAAAACCCAAAAACAAATTAATAAAAAGTAAATAACGATTAACTTTCGGAAATGAAACCCAATTCAAGAATTCCGAAAATGTTAAAAGATATTAAATACTTAAAAAAATATAATAAAATTTAAAATAAATTTCTCAAATTAAATATGTTGTATAAACATAAATATCAGTTTCCAAATTGGCAAGGATCTAAACCGGAAAAATCACCCGGAAACCCTAACCGGAATACAATAGTGTAAGTCCGGCAATCTAGCGCCCCTAACTCTAGAGGCCGAGAGGTGTAGTTTAAATAATAGAATAGCTCATAGTAATATAAGTTCGTTTATAATTATCAGATTGGTAAATTTTTGACCTATTTGAACCCGTTCGGATACAGACTTCGAAAAGCGTATCCCGGGGCTCGAGATATCAAAAATATACCATTAGTACCGTTAGACTCGTAATTTTTAAGATTTCTAAATATATGTTATATAATTTTTCGGGTTATAAAAGTTACAGTTATAACCTTTTTATCGTATTTTCATTTCTACCGGTAATTGATTAGTCTTTTGCATTATTCATTTTATTTCATTACACAATTTTACTTTTATAATGTATACCCCGGGTTTCCTAGTAATCAAGTAAACTTCGGAAACCGGAAAATGAAACCCTAAACCGGTTTAGTTCAAGCTTTGTGAGAAAGACCTAGAAACCCTAATTCCGGCTTTTCCTCGGTTTCCAAATAAGAAACTTTTATAGAAAAATTAATTTTGAATATAGTTCTTGATTATATTTTGAAACAAGAAAAGATCAGATTTTAAGAAAATTTCAATTCCGGGTCATCCCAAGACCCATTATAGAAAAGCGTGCCCCGGAACTAGAATTTCAAAAATTTACTTATGAATACTATTGAATCGAAATAAAATAAGGATTTCAAAAATATAAATTTCATAATTTTCCGGCTTACGAAAAATACAGTTATAACCTTCTTATTCGTATTTTTCTTACTACCGGTAATTAAGTTGTCTTGATTACTATTCACTACTATTCACAAGTACAACCTATTACTACCTATTTGTACACCCTACACTTGCAACACTTACCATCACTCATTCCACTTTCTTTTCCAAAGACTTTTGTCTCTTAATTATTATTACAAGTTCATGGCATTAATGTACAAATCAAATCAAAGACAAATCAAAGTAAGAAATCAAAATTTTCCCCCCTTTTCCTCTTGCATTGGTTGGCGTGAAACCCTCCCCAACAAGTTCCAATTTGCAAATTTTTTTTATTTGTTTTATTCCATTTTAACTAATTTCAAATGCTATATAAACAACTTTTTCTCTCTCTCTCTTCATTTTTTCACTTTTCAAGTCTTACAAAAGGAAAACACTCTCATTTTCTCTCCCTCTCAACCCTCAATGCCGTGAGCCTCCATGGCCACACACACACACACAACTTTCTTTTTTTTTCTTCTTTTGTCTCCTATTTTACCTTAAGTAGATGAACCTTGCTTCATATATCCTTAGATCTTTGTAATGGCTAGGTTATTCTTGGATATTTCCAACTAAATGTCCCCATGATCTCTTGATAGGGACAAGGAAATATCAAAACAAGAATACCAAACCATCACTAGTAGATCTTGTATTTCAAGGAGCTTTCAAGGCATAAGCTTTATGATTTTTCATCAAAAGGTGTTTTGAACAAAAGATCTTTTATAAAAATGTAGTTTTTATGTTTTCAAAACCTATTTAAGCACTTGATATAGTAGATCTACCATTTTACCATTCATATACATGTAGACATTAAGATCTCATCTTTATTTTGAGTTTATGTGCATTAATGGTCTTTAATGTTTTTGTCCTTAGTAAATAACCTTCCTAGTATATAGATCTATAGGTAGATGAGTTAATAATACCAAAAAGGAAAACACTTTTCAAGAAATGAGTTAGTGTAAATTCGGATGACTTGGGAACCCTAGCCTAAAAACCCTTTTACCAACTTCTAAACATGTATTTTACAAGAAAAATGAAGCCTATAGGTGATAGATAATGTTTGATGATGTTTTTCATGAGTTTAAATGAGTTTTTACTAAAAAAATATTTAAAACAAGAGATGAAGTCTAATAGAAGTTTTGAGTTGAAAAGTCTTGAAAGCCAAATTCGTAATAATGGATAGATGGTTAGAAAACACTAGTTTTCAACTTCAAAAATGGTATTTTCTTAAATAAATGAAGTCCTTAGGGTATAGGTAAAATAAATACTTAAAGTTCTAAGTATAAAATGCATTTTTCATAAAAGAATCAACTTGAAAATGAAATTTTCTAAATTCGGATTTTTGGAACTACCTAGTGTAAGACCCACTTAAAAGTTTACAAATGAAGATTTTATTAAAGAAATAAAGGCTTAGGATATAACTATAAGGGTCAAAATTTCTTTAAACAAAGTGGAGTTTTCTAAAGAAAATCCTTATAATAAGTAAGTGTGACCAAGTGTAGTAACTTACTTGTTAAACAATAGCATGAAATGGTTTTCTAGAAAAAGTTTATTAAATTCTTTAAGTCTAAAAATTTATAGAACTTAGGCTCATTAGAGTTCATATCATGACATTCATGATAGGGAAAATCATTACCATGGCATTTAGTTTCATTTTGTACTTAGAATCTCAAGTGCATTCATGAAAACCGCATTTTCGGAATCTATTACCGCTGTACAGATCTGATCCCTCATTTCCGAGGCTTAGATATTTTCGAAACTTGATTTAAACTTCATATTTAAAAGCTCTTCCGAAGTAGATAGAAATCGATATAAAATTTGCGAGATTCCGAGTTAAAATGACCAAGTTATGGCCATTTTAAATCGGGACTTCGAAAATGACGCGAATTTCGATTTCGCTAAGTTTTCTTAGAGTTTTAGTATCCTTAGATGGTAGAATACTCATTAGAGTATTTCTTATGTGATTAGGTGAACCCGAGAACGTTGACTCTTTACCACCGGATTATTATTACTAGAAGACCGGTGATCCAATGGCCGAGTGAGTTCATTTCCTAAGTAATTATGCTCATTGAGTGTGCTTGTAATTGTAGTAGCACTAGACTTAGGTAAAGATAAAATTGTTGATGAGAAATGAACTTTTCCTGTTGAATGAATGATAAGTATATCGAGATAGACTTGTTGAAATAATATTGTATGAGTTAGTATAGACTTGGATTGTTTGAAATGCTCTATGATCGCTCTTAAATTACATAATGAACTTGCTACGATTCTATAAATAAACTGTACATGCATATCATTTAGTGAGTCACATTGCATTACGAGAATGCTTTTGGTGGGAACAAAAGTATGATCGGGAGGCAGCGGGTCTTTAATGAAGGGGACTAGGGTTGCATGACTTATGGATCAATATTAAAATTGTGGTTGCATGTCTTATGGACCAACATTGGAACTGTAGTTGCATGACTTATGAACTACCCCAAACCCCGAATGGAGGGTGTAAATCTATTCACATATGGCTGCCGGAAAGTCATATGCTTGTATGTTCACGTGCTTGTGCATTCATATGATTGTTTAAATAAACTTGTTTGTATATTTTACAATTGAGTATATTATTGCGGAAATGAATCTCACTAAGCTAGTGTAGCTTATACCCCAATAGATTATTTAAATGAGCAGGTTATTCCAAGCATACTAAGTGGGGACCGAGTTGGTTGAAGCCGAGAATGATTTCGAGATTCTGACAAGATATAAGAATGCTTGAAGTTTTTGGCTAAGCCTTACGATTTGCTTTGTAATAGCTTTATGTAGTGAAGTCTTGGGATGAATGTAGTTGAAGTTTGATGAATTGTATTTTGAAGTATATGGTTTTGTATTTGGAGTATAGTAAATTTATATTTCCTTTACATTATTACTCATTTGTATCAACATAAAATGTATCATTCCGATGTGTCTCCTTTATGTGTTAGACGCCTTGTACATAGTATGGAAGCCTTCGCGTGACTGGGGTGGTCATTCTTAGGCTTTAATATTATGTACGGCGGACTGTCACGTTTAGGGTACCCTTCGGGGCGTGACACTACGACTAATATCTAATTCATCCTCATAATCATTAACGTGCCTTCTCGCTAATTGGGATGTGTAATACATCAATGATGGGAAGTAAGCTAGAGGATCTATTACCAGAGCTAAAGCTAAGAGATTACAAAACTTAATTTAGAGGGCTTTTACTGATGAGCCATTTGAAGATGAGTATAGCTTCCTTTATATTTATTTAATCCATTCTACACAGGAACATATATCATTTTGAGTGCAAATTAATGAAGAACAAGACATTCCAGAGCGTCAAATCCATCTTGCAGCAGCGTCAGAGATTATGACTAGTGTTAGAGGAAACAATGGAGAACACGTTGCACAACAGTCCCATGTGATGGATTATGTGGAAGACTTATAAGCTGCCAAGGAGATCACGACCTGTCTCATACCCGTGCGTAAGGCTGCGACAAGCCATTGTCATTTGGTCCAAGAGTGACATGCCTCGAGGTATAGTCGTTCTGCTATGCGATGACGTTGATGTGAAATTAGTTAATTTAGTTAGTTTATTTAATTAATTATTTTTATTAGTTTTGATTATTTATTTACTATTTTACCCTTTAAGCTAAGTTGTGGTTATAAAAGGGACTTCATTATGTTAACAATAACAATCATTAGCTTTGAATAAAATTCTCTCTTTAAGAGCTCTTGCTTTTAAACCTTAGCTTTTAACAATCAATCTTGATTGTAGCAGTGCAAACATGACTAAGTTATTGTGCATAATATCAATTGCTTGCGAGTGTTATATCTTTCTTTGCTTTCTTGGTGTGTAATATCCATGATAAGTAAATGCTTATTCTTTGTATTGAAGAAACCCTAATTCTCATCTTCAGATTTAGGGATTCAATTAGATTAATTAGCTATTGATCCTTAGGTACCTTAATGGTTGTCCTCTTAGGCGTATCATTCAACCTCTACTACCAATTCTACCACGACTTACTAAACTACCACGTCTTCTGGAGGTAATCGAATTCCTTGGTTACCTTGTAATTCATCACTTGTTTTATGTTCAGCCTTCACATGATCATGGGCATTTCCTTAAAGGCCTCTTCAAAACTCTTAGAGTTTCTTACTGCTACTGCATCAAATTTTGTATATCTACATCATCACCTGCATCAACTCCATCCAATTTCCTATACTTAACCTCAACCTTAGGGTTTCTTTTGACTTTAACTCATGCCACCAGTACCCAATTCGTCTAACATCTTCAATAAAGATGATAACTTGCCTCTTAAGAAATAAGCCTTGGTCTACCTTCTTCCCCACGAAATCCTTATCAAAGCTTTAGATTGTCGTCACAACCTCTAGCTTTAATACCTAGATGAAATGGGTTAGACTCTATTTATTAATAAATCACAAAGATTTCATCAATTAGCCTCTCACAATAATGGTTTTTGTATTTATGATTTTAGCGATTTTAATGAAAATTAAATATAAATACATGGATAATTTGTTTTTAGGATATGATGCATCAAGAAAAGATCAAGCTAGTTATTTTGATCAATCAGTATGACACATAATTAATAAAACAACAAAGGTTTTTTAATTAACCATAAAGACTAAAAGAAAAGGGAACTTGAGAAAATTATTGATTACATCGGATGATCCAAAGTTGAAAAATAAATGTTCTAACAATGCATAATAAATCTCTTTTATATCCCACAACTTGAGTAAGGATAAAATAACTAAAACTAAACTAGTGAAATCAAAATGAGAAAATAGGAGTTTTTCAAGCAACTAATAGATAAGCATCTAGCTAAAAGAATGATCAAAGGTAGGGGAAGACTAAGTGTAAGCCCCCATTTCCTTAGTGAATCAAACTCGGTTCTAGAAATTAGAATTGGAAACCAAAACCCTAAAAAGACTTCTTAGAGCTAGTATGGAACCTAGGAACCCTAAGTCCGACAATACCGAGAACAAAATCCCGGAACAATAAAAATGAGTTAGCTTTAGAATATAGTCCTAAATAATATATCAAAACATAAAAAGATCAGATTTCGGAGAAATTCATTTGTTTTGAACCCGATCGGGATCTGTTTTCGAAAACCGATCATTGGGATTCAAAAATAAAAATATATTTCATAGGACTCTTTAGAATCGAAATTTAATAAGGAATTCAAAAAAAATAATAAGAATTTTTTTATTTATAAAAATCATAGTTATAGTCCTTCTATCATATTTTCATTACTACCAGTAATTTAATTGTCTAATCTATTTTTTATTTCTAATCATTACTATTCACCAAGTACAACCAACCATACCTATCTTTTACATCCTTACAACCTATTTCTCACAATTTACTTTTCCAATATAATTTTATCACTTAAATTACTTAATTAAATTTGAAATATTACACAAAACAAAACACATCTCTCTCTCTCTTCCTAGCCCCAAAACCGATGCCCACCCTAACACACACACACACACTCTCAATTTTGTTTTATTTTCTTTTATTTAATTAAAGCAAATCCTAAATCTCATTTGTTATAAATACCCCTTTATGCCTTTTCATTTCATTTTCTGTCCTCCCCCTCCCTCTTTGTGCGTGAGCGCCCCCATACACACACACACACAATTTTTTTCAAGTTTTCTTGTTCAAACCACTCAATAGGTAATAGATCTAAACCTACCATAAATAAAACATATAATAGCAAGATCATACATGTGTGATTCCACCAAAATCCCCATGAGCTTTTATGCAAGGGATGTGGAAACACTAGAACATGATGTTCATGCCATCACAATGTTGTGGATCTCTTTATTTAAGTTGTTTTTCTATATTCTTGCTTTATTATTGCTATATATATATTGTTGATATTTTTGTGAATATATTTTGCTACTAACCTTATCATCATAATGGTTTAACTTGCATTTCATGCATCTAACAACATCATCATACTAATCTAACTTTTGAGACTAGTCTTTCTAGTCTTGGGAAGCTTTGAATATGATCTAAGGCTTCCAATCTTGCATTTGCATCCATAACATAAATGTCATCATCTATCTATTTTGTTTTGAGCATATAAATGTCATAAAAATTTTGTTTTATGTGAATAAAAGACTTGTGGTATGATGGTATTAATGAGGATGTTGCCAAAACTCAAGATCTATTTTTGTCCCCATCAAAAACAAAATTTTTAATTCGGATTTAAAAAGGCACCCATTTTGAAAACCTATTTTCCAACTCCAAAATGAAGATTTTATATAAAATATGAAAGGCTTATGGAATATGTATCATAATGGAATGATTTTGATGAGTTAAATCTAGTTTTACTAAGAGATATTTTCGAAATAGAAAAAGTTTATGAAAGTTAAGTTAGAACCTTGTCTCAACTCTAATAAGAACATAAAATTCGTAACTAGGAGGAGTTGATATGTAAACACCTATTTTCCAACCCCAAAATAGTGTTTTATTAAAAAAATAGAAGCTTGAGAGAATAGGTTTGATTAGGATTTAATTTTAGAAAGATCAAATGAGTTTTACCCAAGAAATAACCTCAAAACAAATTAACAAAAATTCGATTTTAGAAAAGAACCATATTTAAATGCCTATTTTCAAACTCCAAAATGAGGATTTTAATTGAGAAATGGAAGCCTTTGGGAATAGGTATAATAAGGATTTAACCATGACAAGAACAAATGGATTTTATCAATGAATATTTCCTAAAACAAAGGAAAAGTTTGAACACATAAATCAAACTCTATTTTCATTACCAACAATTCTTGTAAAAATTCGTAATTAGGTAAGACCCCCACTTAAACATCTATTTTCCAACTCCTAAATGAAGAAATTTCTTAAAATAATGAGGGTATTAGGCATATAGGTCATCAAAGTTTTATCTTAATAAAAACAAAGATGATTTTTCAAGAAACAAAACTACTTTTCCTAAATCAAGTATTCTTGAAGTTTTCTCAAAGTGAGATTTATCTTAAAAAAAATCTTTTTAATCAAATATCATCAAGAACATACATATAGATAGCTCATAACATGTCATTAATCATTTTAACTTGTTGGTATTGCATGTACATTTAATATATATGGTAGAAATAATGTAAATTTTCACAAAACAATTTCGAAAACATGATTTTACCTACTGACCAAATCTGATCTGAACTTTCCAAGACCTAAAAGTTTTCAAAACTCAGGAATAACATTATAATTAGGTAGATCTTTCGAACTAGATAGAAATTAGCTACTTATTTGCGAAATTCCGAGTTAAAATGACCAAGTTATTGCCGTTTTAAGTTGGAGTTTCCACTAACTACGAAAATTACGAACTTGAAAGTTTTTGTTTGATAAGTTGGAATTAGTTATAGTTTGAAATACTCATTTGGGTACTTCTCTTCGTTTATGTGATTTCGAATCGGAGGATTCCCTTGACTATTACGAATAGAGACCGGAGACCATGGCCAAGTAAGTCATACTTCCTATCTACAATTCCTTATTGTGCTTGGAGTTCGTAGTTGCATTAGAACGATAGGCAAAGATAAAAATGGAAATGCATGATGGGAAATTGTGGGATTATGTATGCTTACTTGATGTATTGAGAAAAAATGTGTTAAGTATATTGAAACCGGGTGATTAATTGATGTATGTCCATATGCCATGATTATGATTGTTTGCGAATTACTTGGTCACCTATGAAATTGTATTAATGATTACTCAGATTAACAAGTAATATGGATATAATCACTTCACACTGGGAATGGTGCATTTAATGATGTTGGTTATCCATGATCCATAAACGGTATGAATGAAATGGGTTACCCGTGATCCATAAAACAGTACAGTTAATAGGTTACTCATGAGCCATAAAATGGAGCAGTAATTCAAAGTTAGTATCACATGATTCGTTATTCTGCTAACTCCGAATGGAGAGCGCAAATCTATTCAACATATGATTTCTAGTTGATCATATGTCTTGTATGCTTATGTTGTTGTTGCATTTCATATGGATGATTAAACAACTTGATTGTATGAAATTGTTGGATACGTATATTCTGGAAGTATTTACTCACTAAGCTAGCGTAGCTTATACCCCACAGCTTCTTTTTGTTGCAGTTTCCCAATCTGTGGTTGCCACCTAGAAATTGGCCAACTCAAGTAAAGTAATAATAGAAGTTTCCCCTAGAAGTTTATGTTTAGCTTTTATATAGACTTCCATAGGAAACCTTAAATGCTTGAGTTGATGCCAAAAACTATTACCTGGATTTGTTACTCTTTTGCGGAGGAATGCCCCTTAGTTTTTGTAAATGATCCTGAATATCTATGGTTTGTATTTTGATGCTATTTCTATCAAATTAAACTATCTATCTCCAATTATGCAAGTATTCTGTTGTTCTAAGAGAACGCCTTGTATCTAATAATAGACTTCTGAATGATTGTGGTATGATTCCTAAGCCTTGTATAGTTTGCGGTGGACTATTACGTTTAAGGTACCCTTTGGAACGTGACACTAAGGCATTGGCCATGGGGTGTAAGAAAGGGCATGGATCTCTTTGATCTTCACTTGTGTACAACATTGGTGGATACGACCTCAGATACTCTCGTGGGAGTCAGCATGGCCCTTGGTATGTCCATAGCTATCAACATGGCCATTAGAACATTCCATTCATCTTTCCTCAAATTCTTCCACCGCTTTAGATACGTCTGTATCAAAGGACGTGTCCTTCAAAATACTAAGCTCCAAATTCTTCCTCTATTCCACTTAAGTGTAGAGTGAACTATATTCTTATATAAAATGGATTAAAGGAGTATAAAAGAAATCATGTTCATCTTTAAATGGATCCTCAAATTATATTTGTCGAACTAAGTTCTGCAAACCCTTAATTTTAACTCAGAATAAGATCAATCGACTCATGATTTCTATCATAATGCCTCTTCTAAAAAAATTTGAGGATGATGCTCTATAGCTAATCCACCTATTACACATACTTTTAACATCCTTAAGATCGCTAGTATGCCTCCTTACCTTTCTTTATAAGTCATCTACATGTTTCTTACTACATCAAACCTCTTAGGCCACATGTAAAGTGAGGTGTTTGCTATACATACATAACAACTAAAACTGAATTCCTACATATACATATTTTATGACTACACCAAGGATAAAGAGAAGTGATAAAAAAATAATGATAGCACCTACTCGCAAGAAAATGACAAGATTGATTGATAATACCACTAATAGCCAAAGGTTAACATCGAAACTACTTGATAGTTACTACTTCTACCCCTAAAAGAACACCAACTAGAATAACCCAGCACCAAGAAATCTACCTAGAGTTGCATAGATAATATAGACATATAAGAGACAATGAAGGTTATGAATTGGTTCCTTAGTATTTTCTCATACTTTAGGTTAGTTTTTGTTACCACCACTATGACATAAGAAGATGTAACCAAGCCTTACCATTGTCATTTGATATATCACCAGCTACATGAACAATTCTTACATCCAACTAATTGAACCTACAATGTCTTCTCTAAAAACTTACTTATCATGAGGAAAGGATTTGTACATAGGAGAAATATGAGTTAAGTCACATATAGGAGTATTAAGTATAAATTTCCCATCTTATTGGCATATTTTATTACAAAGTTATATTCTAATTATTTCAAGACTAGGAGATCCTCCTAGAATCACATGCCCGTTTAAGGCCAAGAAAACTTCCTAGCATCATATACCCCTTTAAAACTAAATGACTCCCCTATGACTATGCATTGTTTAAAGATCTCCTTTGTTACTATATAATCATTATCCACACTCTATTAAGTCTTGTTAAATTTTCTTTCTGACACCATTCCTTTTGGTTTTAGCAATTTGCCTTGTGCTATCATATTTATTATTAGAAAATTATAATCATTACATATGAAGCATATGCAATTGTCTGTAAATCACTACATTATAGGGTTTATAAGTAAGAAAGATGGTATTTTATGTTATTTTTTATGGTTTTGTTGAATTGGTAACTAAAAGAAACGAAAAAAAAAAAAAGATAGGAATGAAATTATGATTCAAGAAGTAGCACAAACAGAAAAGTAAAACTGACCTGTGATTAAATCACGAATTAATATTACTTACAATTTATAAAACATTCATCAGTGTTAAGAGTCTCAAGTGAAGCACACAATTCAAATTTACCTAACTTTAGTTACTAAGCTTTTGATGTAGGGGATGTGATTTATGGTTTCCAACAGGACACGACCGTAGAAGTGAAGAACAGGAGTATTACAGAAAAGAGACGATAATAGTTAAAGTAAACATAGTTTGTGGTTTGAAATTAAAGGGCTAGGGGTTCGTAGATAATGAGTGGGCTTGTATCATGGGGCGCACATATTTAGTTAACAGAATTAGTATAGTCCAGATTAATATATAAGAGCATAATAGAGTTATATATTACGTAATAATCGAGAATCTGGTTGTTAGGTAGAAACGTATGAACTCTTGCCACTTGTTAGTGTTTAGAGGAAATACATCATGCATGTAATTATTGGCCATTACTTTTTATATATAGAGAATTGGCCTTAAAAAATCAATGAAAAATGAAAAACATTGTTCCTCAATGAATATTGCACTCTGCATTTGGAGTTGAATTCTTGCATTCTTAAATGCCCCACATTAATTGTTATCGAGCCATCCTTGGGTGAATGGTCAAGACTTAAAGCAGTGAGCTCATGGAAGAATCTATCAAATCCTGTTTAAAATCGTCATGAAGCTATTCAAACAGCAGCAATCCATGATTGATCGCTATGGAGCAATGCTAGCAGACTTGCAAAAGAAAGTAAATGATGTGCTTAGTCCGAGTATGATGCAGTTTGGTAGTTCGGGAGAGGCAGCAAGCATCAATACACCACCTTGTAGTTCTACTCAAAGTAAAGTGAAGGTAATCATAAAAAATGCTTCTGTGATTGAGGAAATGCCCTATCAACCACCATAAAGGGCTTCACAGCTAGGTTTTCTTACGTTCACTGGTGAGTACTGAAATCTTGGTTGATTAAAGCAGAGCATTTCTTTGAATTAAATAACACACCATGTTATTTACGAGTTAAGATTGTTGCTATGCATTTAGAAGATTTAACTTTGCATTGGTATTTCTCTTTTGCTCATAATTGGAGACATCCAAATCCAATTACACGGGAGGAGTTTGCTATTGAGTTGCAACAAAGGTTTGGAATAGGAATTTTTGAAGACCCTATGGCTTCTCTAAAGGAGTTGTTCCAACATGGAACTCTTAAAGAGTATTGAGTTGATTTCGAGTATCTTACTCCTTTGGTACATTTAATAGAAGGCCATAAGATAAGCTGCTTCCTAAGTGGTCTCAAATCGAAAATACAATACCTAGTCAGGATGTTTCAACCACAGACCTTGCAACATGCCTATACTTAAGCCAAACTTCAAGAAATCACCCTATCAGCTACTAAATTTCCTCACAAACCCCTTAAATCAGCATACCTTAGTAATAATGCCGCTACTACTAGTTTTGCTCCCTCATCCAGACCATTAACTTTTCTAAAATTCCCATACATTAGCCAAAATTCTTCTAAGCCCAATAACACCTGAAAAACACTGTCACGCTCCAACGGGTACCCTAAACATGACAGCCCACCGTACATAATATTAAAACTTGAGAATGACTACTTTAGTTACTTGAAAGCTTTCATATTGGTACAAGGCGTACATTCACAACAAAGGGAGGCAAGTAGAGTTATGAATTTTAAGATAATGGCAGCGGAACAATCAAAGCAAAACCATTATGATTCATCAAAATATAAGGTCTTACAACTTCTATGGGGGCATTCCCTTTATAAACCTCCATAATAACATAGTCTTAATAAATCAAATAACTAAAACTAAAAGATTTCTGAAGGAAGATCTAATCTAAAGTCTTCTAATAGAATTCTCCAAAAATTCCCAAAAAACGTAGGTTATACCCGGACGGTCATGGTGATTTCGGGCAAAAAACAATAATCCTACAACATCAGACATCTATTGGGGAATAAGCATAACTAGCTTAGTGAGATATTCCTTACGCATAATGTATTCATAACAAAGCAATCAAACAAGCCCATTAAGCAGGCATATGAAATGTAACAACATTATGATCAAACAATACATACGACTATCCGGTTTCGTATGTAGAATGGATTTATCCCTCCAATTCGTTTGGTTAAGGAATGATTTGAATGGGTTACCAACAACCTCCTTGAAATTTTGCACGCATCTTGGGGTTTCAATGAACCATACTACTAGTCCCGAGCTTTCCTTACCTAAAGCGATTGATCCGGCTCGGCTACACCATGAGGCAGTATTCGCCGAACATCCTAATTGCTCAAGATATAGCTAGGCAGTTTGTCTTTCCGGTCACATGCGGAGGAGTAGTAGCAAATGCGAAGATGATATTCTAAGTGATATGCATGAGAAATTCAGTTATAAGAAATTTCCAATTTGACATTAATCCATTTAAGGTGATCAATAAATATTTACACACACACAACAATATACATAGAAACAATTTATATTAATCAACCAGTCGAGCCTCGATATGCTTATCATCTATTGATCATACATAATGAATCACATACATAGTACCCATAATAACCCGCATGCATATCAATTTTTATCTTTCCCTAGTATCTAGTGCTCTATTCTACAAGCACATACGGGAATACATAAAACGTAAAGGAAAACTCACTAGTCCATATCACAATCTTCTTAGTCGTAGCAATCCTCAGGTAGGGAAATCTATTCCTCATCACCTAGACAAAAGAAATACCCAGGATGATTATTTATAGAAGTTCTACTTAAACTTTCTAATTCTATTTTACTATGTTCGTCTAAAATCGCATAGAATGAAATTTCAACTTAAAATGGCCATAACTTACTCATTTTAACTCGGAATTTCGCATATTATATGTTGTTTTCTACCTACTCGAAAAGATCTATCTACTTCTAAGGTTATTTTTATCATAAAAAGTTGTTTGGATTTGGAAACAATAGGATACATAATAATGAAGAAATTCCAATTCCTAAAACACAATTTTTCAAACTTTTCTGCATCCAAAAATTCTTAAGCAAAAATATAGATTTTATTTTATTGAAAAATCCTTTGAATATACACACACACACACACATATACATAGAGTCATATCATATGCATGATTTTAGTGATGTTGCCTCAAAATAAAGTTTGTAAACAATTTTGTGAAAATAAAGTTTTGTGAAGGGTCATTCTTTGACTTGTGATTAATTTGTTATTTTGTAAATTTGTGACTTAGTAACAAGTATTTCATAATTCAACATATATATTTTTAAAATCCTTATAGGTTTTATATTGTTCACAAATTCTTATTCAATAATTTATTTTTATAAAACTTGGTTTTCCTATTTGTGACATAAAAACTCAATTGTATTTCCTTTTAAAGAATTTTTTAAGTTTGACTCTATAAAAAAAATTCCAATTTTTAGATTTTGTAAGTGTGAAACTTAATTAAAGAAAATCATGATTTCATGCTCATTTTGAGCCCATTGATATTTTATTCTTATGTTAAACTCTTTTAACTAATCATTTTCCAAAATATGAACCTTTATGTGGTTGTGAGGAAAAAACATTTCAAGTTGTATAAAAGATGTTTCAAGTTTTAGCGTATAAGAAAAATTTATGAGCGACTTATTCTAAACCTTCATGCTTACAATATTTCTTTATTAATTCATAATTTTTCCATACATTGACCTTTATTTGAAAATCTTTAGTTTGTTACAAGCGGGTGTCTAAACATTATAAATATTATTTATATTTCCTTAATTCCATAAAAAAAAAAATGGATGTCGCTCATAAAATTTAGTTCCTTAAGTAGTTATACCGATTTTACTTCTAAGTAAATTTTAACTTAGTGATTGATTTTATCTTAACTTTGAAAACTAGTCTAGTTCTTGGTTTTTATTATGGAGTTAGAAAAGAAATCCTATAATTAAGTTTTTATGAAAAATCTGGATATCAAAGAGTTATTAACACTAAGTTTTAATAAACTTTATGTTACTCATCATAAAAAGATAGTGTTTATTTTCTTAGTTAATTTCTTTGGTAAAAATCATCTTTTATTATTATTAAAGGAAATTTATGATAGGTTTGTATAAATTTTTGGAAAGAATTTATAAAAATACTTTTTCCATGTTTTTTATGATAAAATCTTTGTTTAAGTTCAAAGTTAGATAATAAAAAAGTTTAGTTCCATTTTCCTTTATTAAAGAGAATTCTACTTTAAATTTCTTGAGATAATATCATTATAATAATGCATGCACATGATTATGTACTATGAAAAAGATGAAAATATCACATAATAATAGAAGAAAGATTATAAGAAGCAAAAATAAGCGAAATGATAGATTCAAGTATTAGGAACCTTAGCTTCATCAAGGTAACCCCGGTCATATATTGAAAGCTCTAACTTCATTAAGGCAACCCGATCAAGTATTGGGAGCCTTAACTTCATTAAGGTTTCTCAGGACTAAGAATAGACTAGTTCCAAAGAAAAGAAAAGAAAGGAAAAATCATAATGATAAGAACAATAATAATAATAAGCTTGTTAGAGTGTTAGTGAGCATTTAGGCTCTAAGAATTATAGATATACATATAGATAATATAATATATATAGAAAGTTAAGTTAGGGGCATAATAACAACATATAATAATAACAAAATAACATAATCAGAATTATTGGCATGTGCAAGAACAAAACATAAACATATTATTACTTTTACAACTCACATGAGTTTTTGAGAAACAACACCATAGTCATGTTAAGTTACATGACATGGAAAATAAATGGTAGAAAGCTTTTACCTATGGTAATGTATTTCGTTGAAGAAGAAGAGATGTGGTTGTAGTAATATGTTGGTAGTAGTTAAAGAGAGGTTTTGGTAGTATTTGAGTGAATGAAATGTGGGAAATTTGGAAAAGTGAAAAGAGATTTTTAGAGAGAGGATTTGATGAGTGATTTTGGGAGAGTTTTATTATGGTAAATGAGTGTGTGAAAGAAGTTGACAGAAAATGGGTATTTATAGATAAATGTGGAGGGAAATTAGATGTAATAAAATAGACTAAAAATAAATAAATTAGAGAAGAGAGGGAGACAAGGGGCGGCGACCATGCATGTATGGAGGGGAGAAATTGATTTATTTTGTTGTTTTGTAAAGAAAAGAAATAATATGTAAGGTATGATGTGAATAAAGTTGTATGAGGAAGGTAAATTGTAGATAACTATGGTAGTGTGTAAGAATAGGGTGTAAGAAAAAGTAAAGATAGTGAAATAGTAATGAATAGTAGAAATAGTACTATGAATAATAGACTAAACAAATATAATACTAATAGTAACAAAAATACACGTAAACAAGCTATATCAGATATTTTTAGACTCCGAAAAGTTCTAAAACTGATAATTTTGGAATCCTTATATTTTTATGAGTCTAATGATGTTATCGAAAGATTTTTGCCTTCCGGTGTACTAGGGCATGGCTTTCAAAAACTGATCCCATTTAGATCCAAAATATACTAAAAATTAGCGAATTTGATATTTTTAAGCTTCCTTATATTATTACGAACTATTATAAAAAATTATCTCAATTTCTTTGTTTAGGGTTTAAGAGCACGGGATTATCGAATCTAAACACTAGGGTTTGTTGTAGACTTTGTTGATTTTTAAGGTTCCGGTTTGACTTTCAGCTTTTTTATTTTTTCGTAAGATCATAAAATTTTAGGGTCTTTGACCGTGTTATATTTTTTGTTCAAAATTTATTTTTTACTTTATTTTTATGATTTATTTAATATTTTTCAGTTACCGAGATTGTTTAATCGAGTCTAAGGTTGTGTGATGACTTAGTTTGACTTTTGGTATTAATTTAGATTTTTTATTTCAAAATTAACCGAAAGGCTTAGGGTTCTAAAATTTGTTGTTGAATATTATTTGGATATTCCATCTCGATTTATGTGTTAGGAATCGAATAAATGAATCGTTTCATTTTGGGTTTTGAGTTGAACGATTATTGAATTTCTATTTTTGTTTTTGAAGGTTCTCTTTTTCTTAAGGTAATGAAATATCGCATTTGATATTGTTTAGGGTTTGGTTTTAATTTGGGTCGGCTTTTAAGGTTTCGATTTGGTGTTTTAATTCTAGGATTATTTTCTAAGAGTTATGAAAAATTTGAGAGTTTACACACATTTGCCACTACCTTCTACCTAAACCACCATTAAGAAACCCAAGAGATTCACTCCCGAGGAGTTATATGAGAAAAGGAGGAAGTGACAATGCTTTTGGTGTGACGAAACTATTGTCCTGGTCACCGTTGTAAGAATAAACCATTAAAGATGTTATTAGTGGAGGAGGAGCACGAAGACTTAAACCATGAGGATTGTGAAGTTGAACCAGCATTAGAGGAAGAATTATCTAAACTGACACTAAGTGCTATTAACCAGGTTCATGAGTTTGATATGATGAGGCTGTTGACTTACTATAAAAGAAGGAAGTTAAGGGTGTTTGTTGACTTTAGAAGTTCTTTGAATTTTATGGATGAAAGAGCTACTAAAGGATTGGGTTGTAAGGTTGATAACACTAAGCTATCAACGTAGCATTGGTAGACGGAACACCCATGCTTACTAAGGGTTTTATACCCTAACTTATCCTTATCATACAAGGGCAGACTTTTGAGGTGGATTTTCATGTGTTACCATTAGAAGGAGAAGACATTGTTTTAGGAATGCCTTGGTTGAGACAACTGGGGAATATTGTATGGAATTTCTATGATTTAACTATGGAGTTCTCTTACTAGGGCAGACATTGCAAATTGCAAGGAGTGAAAGACCCTGTAAAGGTTATTGATGGGACAGTCTTTATATATTAATTACTAAGGACAAGTCTCCAATTGAAGTGCAGTGCTGGATGGTAGTAGCAAATCGATTGGTTTAAAGATTGTGGGAACATAACCTACATTCCCCCGTCTCTTGGATGTATTAGAAGAATTTCATGATCTTTTTGAGGAACGACATACACTTCCACCAATAAGAGGCCATGAACATTATTTATTTGTTAGAAGGTGCACAATCGGTTAACCTTAGGTCATATAGACACTGTACTATACAAAAAAATGTGTTAGAGAATATGGTCAAGGAGATGCTGGAACAAGAACTATTAGATTAGCCATAGTCCTTTCTCTTCTCTGGTGGTTTTAGTAAGAAAAATAGATAATTTATGGAGGATGTGTGTGGATTATCGTGAACTTAATAAGCTAACTATGAAGGATAGGTATCCGATACCCCTGATTGATAACTTATTGGATGAATTATTTGGGGCTTACGATTTTAGCAAACTTGATTTAAGGTCGGGTTACCATCAATTTTGATGGATCCGAAGGATATCTACAAAACAGCTTTTAAGACACATGCTGGGCACTATGAATTCATGGTTATGGCCTTTAGCTTAACCAATGCCCCATCCACTTTCCAAAGTTTGATGAATGATTGGTTTTGGGAATACCTAAGAAAGTTTGTATTGGTGTTTTTTGATGACATCTTAGTATATAGCTATGAATTGGAAGAGCATGCTAGGCATTTGAAGGTGGTTTTGGAGATACTGTAAACCCTAAATTTTACAACAATTCTTAAGTTCAAACCTTAGGACTGGAAGTCAACAGGAAATCCTAAAGTCAATAAAAACCTATATCAAACCCTATAGTTGAGATCCGACGATTCCACACTCTTAAACCCTAGACAATGAAATTGAGTTAATGAGCTATAATAGTTCGTAATAATATAAGAAATCCAAAAATATCATATTCACCAATTTCTAGTGTCTTTCGGATCAAAATGAGATCAGTTTTCGAAAATTATGCCCCAGTACCTCGGACAGTAAAAATATTTCAATTACACAGTTAGATTCGTAATAATATAAGAAATCCAAAAATATCAGTTTCATAATTTTTCGATAACTAAAAATTACAAATATTGCAATTATATACTATTTTTTTTACTACTGGTAACCTATTAGTTTTGTTTACTATTTATTGTCCTATCTTACTATTTATTACTATTCACCTATCTCTACTTTTTCTTACTACCTATACACCTATTTTCTTACTTTTTTAGCTTTTCAATATATCTTATATCAAGTCATATATTATATATTAATTATTTTCTTACAAAATTACAAATTTAATCTCTCCTCCTCTCTCCATCATGAACCGGCACCCCTCCCCAAGTCTTACTATCTCTCTTAATTTTTTTTTCAATTTATTTTATTACACACAAATTCCTTTTATCTTCAACTATAAATACCCTTATTCCCTCCATTTCTTTCACACCTTCATTTCACATAACAAAACTCTCTCAAATTCACTCCACAAATTCTCTTTACACAATTCTTCACTACCAAAACTCTCTTTAACCAATTTCTCACAAAATCGTTCTCTACACACAAACTACCTATCACATATCACTAACCACATAATCCTACATTCATCATCTTCCTCCTACCACAAAAAACACTTATCGGTAAAAACTTTCAATTATTTATTTTTTTATGTCATGTAACTTAGTATGATTATGGTATTGTTTCTTAAAATCATATGAGTTGTAGAAGCAACAACATGATCATGTTTTGTTATTGCACATGCCAAGAAATTCCAATTTTATTATCTTGTTATTATGATAATATTATGATGTTATTATGATTTAACTTAATAATATATATTATTTTTATTATATGTATATATATATATATATTTATAGAGCCTAAATACTCACTAACTCTTACTAACTTGCTTTTATTATTCTTAATGTCTTATTATTGCTTTTATTACTGTTTTTCTTTTCTTTCTTTTCTTTTTCTTTTGGCACTAATCTATTCTTAGTCCTGAGATATCTTAATGAAGCTAATGCTCCCAATACTTGACCGGATTACCTTGATGAAGCTAATGTTCCTAATACTTGATAATTATTATCTTGCTTATTATTTTTCTCCTTATATCTTTCTTATGTTTTCATCTTTTCATACTACATACCTATGTACCTACATAATCATAATGATATCGTCTCAACAAAAATTAGGAGGATATTTCCTTTAACAAAGGAGAATGAAATCAAAACTCTTTTATCTTGTAACTTTGTCACTAAATAATGTTTTTGTCATCAAAACATAGAAAAATAATTTTTACAAACTCACCATGAGTTTTCATAGAGGTTAACAAGGATGATTTTTTTTTTCAAAGAAATTAACTAAGAAAAACCAACACTCTCTTTTCATGATAGATAACCTTAGGCTTAGCATTAATAATTTGTGATACACAAGTTTTCATAAAAAGCTTAAGATTGAAAACTTTCCAACTTCATAATAAAAACTAAAAAGCAATATAGTTTTCAAAGTTAAGATAAAAATCAACTCACTAATTTATAAACCCACTTAGAAAAAATAAAGGTTGACAAGTTCTAAATGATAAACCCATTTTCAAAGAAATAAAAAGAATATAAACATGGTAAGTTTAAAAAAAAAAAATAGTATCAACAACTTAAGAAAATAATGAAACGTGATTTTCCTTCTAGGTAAAATTGGTAAAAGGTTTAAAGACCAAGTTAAAAAAAAAATAAATTTTTTTAAAGGAGTTAAGAAATGAAAATATAAGAGGAAGAAGATTTGTTTATCAAAACCATTTTCTTTTAAAAGGAGAAATATATACAACTCAAATTATTATAGATTATCAACAACTTAATAGCAACTTTGGAAATTTCATTCCTTATCACTAGAAGTAAAATTTTATAGAAAATCAAAGTTAAGAAAAATTAACTTATCTTAGAAAAGAAATTGGAGAACAAAATAAGGATATGCTCATTTATAATAACCAAAAAGTTTATAAAGTTCTTTCAAAACAATTAGAAAAGAGAATATTAAAATTCAAGTTTTCAACACCAAGAGATAAATTGCTTTATAAAAAATGATCGTTGAGACAATACCATTAAATTTTGCACACAATATGAGGCTATATATATGTATTCAAAGGATTTTTTAATCATATAAATATCTATATTTATGCTAAAAGATTTTTGGAATCATGAAAAGTTTGAAAAGGATGTTTTAAGGGCTAGGAATTTCGCAGAGATTCTATACCGACCCTTTTTGTGATCCAAAAGACTTTTAATGACAAAAATAACCTTAGAAATAGATAGATCTTTTCAAATAGGTAGAAAACAATATATTATATATGAAATTTCGAGTTAAAATGAGCAAGTTATGATCATTTTAAATTGAAATTTCCCTCTATATGATTTTTGACGAACTTAGTGAAATAGAATTACAAGTTTAAGTGGAACTTCCAAGAAATACTCATTTTTTGGTATTTCTCTTGTTTAGGTGACAAGGAGATCGAGTTTCCGTATCCCAAGGATTACCTTGACTAGAAGTATCCACGCAAATGGCCGAGTGAGTTTATTTCTTACATTTTCGCCCTTATGATTTGCTTGTAAAATTAGTGGTATTAGAATTAGGGAAAGATAAAATGGAAAGATGTATGTGCTTTACATACTCCGTTAAAATTACAATCAAGTATATCGAGACGGGAATTTTTTATAATGAATGTTTGATCTAGTGTATGAATGATTGTCTACAAATTCTATGATCACCCATAAAATATTTAATTATGCAATGAGTACTTAATTAAATTGATCCATGCATATCATAGGGTGATTTCATTACATTTATTACTATATCTTTGGTAAGACAAAGGCTTAGTAAGGAGATTCATAGAGTCTGTAAATTTTATAAAGCGGAAGGGTCATCCGAATTAAATGTGGTGAGAAAACACCCAGCCAAAACATATCTGGCAGCTATGTAGTGGTTTGGAAATAAAACTATAAATAAGTTGGATTATATTTTTAGAAGCAAGGTAGTGGTTAAAATAGAAACTACCATGAAATTATGTTTATGATAGTGGCCTATACGGTCTGGAACACTTAACCCCAAATGGAGGGGTAAATCCTTCAACATATGGTTCCTGAAAAATTATACGTATTGTGTGCTCACGTGCTTGTGCATCTCATATGGTTACCTAAACAAACTTATTTTGCTTTCTAGCTGTCGAGTGTTAATTGTGGAAATAAATCTCACTAAGCATGTAGCTTATAACCTCTTAGATATCTTTTGCAGTTCTCATATCTTTGGTTGGAACCAAGAGTTTATTTTACTCAGGTAATGCTTTTGAGCTAAGATCTTTTGGATAGAAGTGCAAGATAGAAGTAGATAAAGAATTCCAAGAGAAGATTCAAAAGTGTAATTGATTTCAAGATAGACTTTTTTCAAACTTAGTTACCTTTGGTAGGGGAATGCCCCTTGATGTTGTAAAGACTCTTTATAAGTTTTTATGGAACTTGGCTTATATTGTTGTGATTTATCTTCTTGATTGCTATTATGCATAACTGCTTAAATGGCATGATCCAAAGTTTGGTCCACTACGATCGTTATGTGTTACACCCGATATCAAGACTTCTAGGATGATTAAGGTTGTTATACTTAAGTCTTAATATTGAGTGTGGCAGGCTGTCGTGTTTAGGATACCCTTTGGGGTATGACAGATACTAAGAAAAAGACCTTTTTTTGAAGTGTAGTAAGTGTGTACTTGGGGTTACTCACATCGAGTACTTGGGGCATGTTATCTCCAAGCATGGAGTGACTACGAACCCTAAGAAAATAGAGGTTATGCAAGGATGGAAAAGACCTTTGAATATGCATTAGTTGAGGGGGTTTTTAGGTCTTGCTGGGTACTATCGAAGATTATTCAAAGTTATGGAGTAATGACTAAACCACTTACACTACTAAAAAAGAATAATTTTAAGTGGAGTAGTGAAGCTGAGAGATCATTTGAAATGGTGAAGAAGGCTTTGACTAGGGCACATGTGTTGAAGCTGCCAGACTTCTAAAACATTTGTTATTGAAGCTGATGCTTGTGAGGAAGGCATAAAGGCGGTGTTAATGCAAGAACAACCTATAGCTATCTAAGTAAGGCATTAGAAAATTATTGTCTATATATGAAAAGGAGATGATGGTGGTGGTTCAAGCAATGGAAAGATGGAGACATTATTTGATCGGTTGACATTTCATATTAAGATTGATCACCAAAGTCTTAAATACCTATTGGATCAACGATTAACTACCAGTAGCCAACAAAAATGGTTGATAAGACTACTAAGCTTAGATTATGAGATCTAATACAAAAGTGGCCACACTAACCAAGTAGCTGATGCTCTTTCTCTTGCAGGTTTTGCATGATTGAAGACCATGGTTTATACCTTGGATATAATTACTAACTTATTCGAAGATATCAAATCCAATATGGAAATTCATAAGTCCTATGTTCTTATTATGTAGCAATTAGAGGTAGGAGAAAAAGTCAAAGGATTCACCATGAATAATGGGCTGTTAAGGAATGAAGGATTATAGTGAGGCCTGCTTTACAACTTAAAAGGAAGCTAATCTCCATTTACCATGATAGAGTAATTGGGGCATTCAGGTGCACAAGCAACTTTCAAAAGACTACATGTAGTTTATTATTGGAAAGGAGTAGAGAGAGATGTAAGACAATATGTGAGGGAGTGTGGGGTATGCCAACACCATAAGTATGAGAACGTAGCATAACCTGGGTTAGTATAACCACTTCCTATTCTAGAAGGGTATTAGATGGACATCTCCACGGATTTTATCGAAGGACTTCCAAAATCACATGGTAAGGATGTAATTTGGGTCGTAGTAGATCGGCTCAGCAAGTATGCCCATTTTATTAGTTTGACACATCCTTATACTGCTCCACAGACAGCTAAACTATATTTGGATAATATGTTTAAACTATATGGCCTACCCAACTCTATAGTAAGTGATAGAGATGCCATTTTTATTAGTCATTTCTGGGACGCATTTTTCAAGCTACAAGGTATTGAATTGAAATTATCTTTTGCTTACCATCCTCAAACTGATGGTCAAACAGAAGTAGTGAATCGATGTTTGGAAACTTACTTAAGATGTGTGGCTAGTGAAGAACCTAAGAGATGGAGTGAGTTTTTAGCTCTAGCGGAGTGGTAGTACAACACCAACTATCACTCTATAGCCAAGACGACATCATTTGAAGTGTTATATGGGTATCCGCCTCCTATACACTTGCCTTAGACTCAAGGAACGACTTAGTGGATCAAATGTTAGTGGATCGGGAAAGGACTCTAAGAATCCTACAGTTTCATCTTAGGAAAGCACAAGACAGAATAAAGGTGATGGCTAATAGGAAGAGATTTAAAAAGGTTTTCAAGGTTGATGACTGGGTACACATGAAACTACAACCTATAAATAGCAGAGTGTTAAACAACAAATAAGAAGTTAAGCCTGAAGTACTTAAGACCATATAAAATACTTGACAAAATAGGAGAAGTTGCTTACCGACTTGAACTCCCTACAAGTTTGACCACTCATCCTACCTTCTATGTCTCATCCGATTTCCACCAATCTTCCAACACTCCAAGATTATGATATCTGGGAACCCGAATCTATCCTGGATTAAAGGATGGTAAAGCGTGGACCTGTAACAGACACTTTTGTGTTAGTTAAATGGAAGAACAAGCTAGAAAGTGAAGCAACTTGGGAGTTTTATTCCGACTTATCTTTGCGATTTAAAGGACAACCCTTAAGGACAAGGGTTCTTGAAGGAGGGAAAGTTGGTGTAGGGGATGTGATTTAGGGTTTTCGACAAGACACGTTTGTATAATTGAAGAACATGAGTACCACAGACAAGAGATGATAATAGTTAAAGTAAAGATAGTTCGTGATTTGAAATTAATGGGCTGGGGGTTTGTAAATAATGAGTAGGCTTGTATCATGGGCCACACATATTTAGTTAACAGAATTTGTATAAGCCAAATTAATATATTAGAGCATAATAGAGTTATATATTATGTAATAGTCGAGAATCTAGTTGTTAGGTAGAGACGCATGAACTCTTGCCACCTGTTAGTCTTTAGAGGAAATACATCTTATATGTAATTACTTGCCATTCCTTTTATATAGAGAGAATTGACCTTTAAAAAATCAATGAAAAATGAAAAACATTGTTCCTCAATGAATATTGCACTTTGCATTTGGAGTTGAATTCTTGCATTCTTAAATTCCCCATATTAGCTTTAGTTAAGCCTTAAGACTAAAATCTATTTAATTCATTGATAAACACATCGTACAAATAAAAAATATATATTTACTCATAAATAAATTAAATAAAACAAATACAAATTAGATATAAATAAGTTATAGATGCACATAAGATATTTTATTCATAAATAAATCAAACAGACCAAATACAGGGTTTGTTTAGATTTTCTATTTTTCATCTATATCTTTATCTGTATCAAAATAATATGTGTAAATATGTTGATTTATATATCGATTTTTTATTTATATTTATCTATTTGATCTTTTTATAAGAACTGTCAACTATTTTTTGTCTATATATTTTTTGATAAACAATTTGTTAGAAAAAATTTGAAAAAAGTGTCTGTATTCCTAGAAAAAGCTAAACAAACAGACCCACAAATTAGACACTGATAAAATATAGATACATATTAGATAGAGATATGGGTGAAAATCAGACAATCTAATATATGCCCTAAGGATGCAATTGCCTACCACATATTCCCACTTAAAGTAGAAACAAGTTGAGATGTAGAAACTACTAATAACCACAAGACAAATGTTTACATGAATCTCTCAATATTTCTTATGGGTATGTCATCAAATAACAACAAAAACAATAATAACCTTTTTACATTTGTTTATAAAACAAATTTAATGAAGAGTTAAGCAGTTCATATTTGTTATAAACCAACTATAAATTTTCACTATCGATTAACTTATACATTAAATTGATTTGAACCAAATTGTCTTTTGTCCCTTTATCCTTGTACAACTCATCATTTTAACTTACCATATGTATAAGTAATTATTACTTAAAACACAATTGTTAAAGGGTGAGCTACAATCGAGCACGTAACTACTATATCACACACATACTTACAGGGTAAATTATACTACAAGATCACAATGTTTAGGAGTAAGTTTATTTATGGTCACAAGTTTCGAGTGATTCATTTAAAGTTACAACATTTAAAGAAGTAGGTTAATTGAGATCGTCATTGCACATGTCACAACGTGACGAATCTTTTAAGTTTTAATTAAATTTTTCTCCTTTTGGCATATGTTAATGGTAACTTTAATTGGCCTACTTCTTTAAACATTATGACCTCAAATGAACCATTTAATATGTTATGACATTGAGGTGTAATTTATCCCATACTTATACCAAGTTGCATACAAGCTTACAATTACTGAGTATAGCAAACATGGTTTATTAAATCAATTAATTAGATGTACCAAACAACAAACCTCAACATCTTAAGATTTGAAGTAACTTGAACTCTTTAACCACAAACTAAAAAATAATGAAAATTTGAACCATGAAAATGGTAGCCATGAAAATGAAATCATGAAGTTGAGGGGAATATAAATGAAATCTCATAAATGAAATGCCATAAAAATTGAAACCATAGAAATTAATGAGGTGAGCAATCCGTTTCTATACTTCCAAAAACATAAAAAATTATCCCATATCGAGTTCACCACTTGTGTCAACAATCCATGTAAAAGGTTCTAATCAATACCCCTTACCACTAATTTGCCATATTGTAACTTCATCCCTACTTAACTAATTTATATCAGTCATGTCTCATTTCGATAGCCTAACAAGCCATTTGCTTTATTGCTAAACTAATTACATCATCTTGGGAGACTATCCCTCCTAAGGCCATGAAAACCTACTCCATGATTTCCCATCTACGAATGTTAGCCCAAGCTTTAGATAAGCTACACATACCTTTACCAGATTGAGTATTTACTATCCATTGTGATTTTGAATTTAAAAGCACCTGCAACACAATTAGCATTCATGTACCTAGTCTTAGTTTAACATCTCGATGAAAGCTAAATTTAAAACTAAACTAAATTCCAGAAGTAACAAATTATACTTAGTTAAGTTAAGAAGAATTTAGTTCATTAGACTAAAGTTTAATCTCTTCTTCATAATTGATTTTAGGCATACTAGGTTTATACAAGGTCACAAAAAAGGTCATCAATTAATATAAGTAGGTAAGGCAATTGATTAGGGGTGTAGGAATGATGGATGATCGACATTGGGTCAGCCAGTTTAAAGGGTTGGTCCGTTGCTTTTACAAAGGTAATTAACCTTCTCTAAAAGCTAGTGGTTAATTGTTAAGGGATTCTTAAGGTGTCATTTGACCTTTTTCCATTGGATCTTTTAGATTAAAGTTTTTTTTCCCCTATATATCCTTTTCTCATATTTCCCATAGTTTATTTCACATTACAGTATCAAACTTTTACAGCTCCAATTCTACCATACACGATTACATCCTTTGTCTCTTTTACAATCATTAGCTGAGGGTGATATCTAATATCTAAATCAATATTCAATCCTTAAAAGGTAAATAATAAGGATGAATAGTACTTGCATATGAATATAAGGTGCTGGAGTTGGCTATTGAAATGCAACACTTTGCCTAAAGGGTTAAGAGTTGAGACACATGCATGATAACCCGCAATACAAACTTGTATCTAAAGGCAAACCAATGATTGTTCAAATCTGTCTTGGTAGTTTATAGGTTATATATAGGTTAGCTTTGCCCTTAACCTTATATGTGCCCATGTATTAAAGGTTGCACTCTCATAAGCTTCTAGTGCTTATCTAGCCCATTAAGTAAGCTTAATATGTTTATGCTGAACCTAATATTGTCAAAACTAGCCTAAGTTGGCGGTTCGACTAGAATCGTGTTGAATGCAAGTTGGGTTTTGCTTGTGGCTCATTTTGGTCGAACCTGCCAAAACCAGGTAACTCAATCGTTTAACTAAGAACTGGTTGGCCCAATTGGAATACCTATTTCAAAAAAACCAAAAGAAAACCTTGAATGTTGAACCTAAAAGCTAAATTGCTAAAGGAAAAGTTTAAAATAGTAAGTTAAAAGTTAAAACTAAAAGAACCAATGAACTTAAAATCTAAAAGAAAACTAAATACAAAGACGTTGCCCACCACCACTACGGGAACCATTGGTGCAAGACAACAAGGCCATCATCTTTGTTCTTCACCAGTCAACAGAGGTAAGATTCTAAAACCCATTATTGTTTTGATTTTTTAAAAATAAAAGTTGGTACCTTTATTTTGATGTTTGAGTTGTATAAGAAGGGAAAAAAAAACATCTTTAGTTAATGTTGATGTTAAGAAGAAAGTCCACATAATTAACTAGTTAAATCGCATATCAAGTAGACCTTTAAGCATCCTTGGACATACAAATTGAAGAACAAATACAAATTAATTGGTTAAATTTGGAAAAACAAATGACATGATTGGCTTTGTTCTTGTGTTTCACATGGCATTGAATTCTGGATTTTGAACTAATAAATTATTATATTAAGTGAATATAACAAGGATAATCTATTGGAAGTAAAAGTAAATAGGCATTATTTTCTTTAAGATATCTAGTTTACATGAAGAAAACAAAGATAAGATGAAGAGGGTTCCCATTGAACCTGAAGGACTAATCATAATTATTATGAGCATGTGGATTAGGTTCATAACATGAATTCAACTCTGAGTCAAGTAATTAAATGACGATTAAGTCAAAGATTAAGAATAGTTTGTATGTATTACACTTCAACTGAGTTTTGTATAATTAAAATGGTTGCTTAATTTGGTATTGAATTTCACCGATGATAAGATTATCATGCTAGCTAATCATCTTCTTTACTAAGTGATAAGATTTACATGTTAGTTTGACATGCTGTCTATATAAAACAAATCAAGTAAATTGCTTTTTTTTTTCCCAACTAGTTTACATAGTATAGATAAACTAAATTTAGTGGCAAGAATTTGGAACAAATGACATTACTATTCAATTTTATGTGCTTGTTACATTATCTAAGGTAATGAATGCCATATGCTGTAAATTTTAGTATGTGATGATTTGACTACTTTAATTCATCTTAATCTTTGATTTCACTGAGTGATTGAGTTGATAATTGAGTGTCTGGATTTCACAATGTTTATATTTGGTTTTTCACTAATGCTTATCACTTTTTATGGATTCTTTCATATACCAATGTGTGTTTTATTCCAAGTCTAATGTCGAACCTTTTTACCTTAACTAATTAAAAAGTTTTTTTAAAGGTTGTTAAAGAAGAGGCATGGCAAGTGGCCAATCGTCCTCTTTAATTCATACAAAAGAATGATCTTGTCCTAAGAGCATTTTAACTCATCTACTAATGAGAAAGGAAAGATGGTATTCACATGCCTTTATCGTGGATCTAATTATCAAGGTGGAGGGATCAACAGGATGAAATATCATTTGGTAAGGTTTCATGACAACATTTCACCTTGTGAAAAAAGTTCCAAGAGAGATTTAAGAGAAAATATCAACATCTCAAATTTCCCAAACAACAGGATCAGGACTTTGACGAAGTCTAATATATTAACAAAGATGGTGAAGATGAGCTCGAAGTGGAAGAGTTAGAAACTTGTCAATGCCACAAAAACAAAAAAGAAAGGTGGGAATTGATAGATATGTCACTAAGAACACCCACTCCATTGTACCAACCAGGTATAAAGAGTGCATTAATTAGTAAACAAGCAGTTCAAAGAGCACACAACAAATGGATTTTTTTTTTTTTAATGTATGCATACCTTTTAATGCTTTGGAGTCACTTATTTTCAACTCTCATCAGATGCTACTACCACAGTTGGTACTGGATATAAGGTACCATCTTATCATGCCATGCATATTTAGTTACTACGAGATTGTAAAACGGAGTGTCAATTGCTTATTCATTCATATAGAAGCAATCGGGCTAAATCATGATGTATGATAATGGTTGATGGTTAGGTTAATTAAAGATAAAGGATTTTGATTAATTTTCTAGTGTATTGTCTTGCTAGGTAATACTGTGAAGTCCATGATGCAACTGATATCTTGGAGGATATCGATAATTTATGCAATATGTTTTTAGATAGTTAAATGGTTGGGCCTTCTAATGTGGTAATGTAAGTAACTATGTTGCAGTTGGAAGGTTGTTGCAAGAGAGGTAGTCATATATATTGGTCTCCTTATGTAGCATATTGCTTGAATTTGATGCTAAAAGACATTGGCAAGATAGATCATGTAGATGAGCTTAAAGCATGCTTCCAATGTAATTATCTTTGTCTATAATCATATTTACTTGTTGTCTTAAGAAAAAAGAGATGGTTAGAAAGAAGTTGTTAGTCAAGAGTAACTCGTTTGACATTGTTTTCATTACTTTGACAAGTATCCATGAACATAATCATGACTTACAGTTTTTGGCAACAAGTACATATTTCACGAGTCATAAGCTTCAAAATATGTTGCTGGAAAAGCTTTTGTTGCCACTATTTTAGATAGCCAATTTTGGGAAGATTGTTTATCGTGATGAAATTTATAAACCCATTGTGAAGCTGCTTATAGTAGATCTTGATAGAAAGCCTTCTCTATCTATTGTTTATGAAGGGTTTTCTAGGATTCGTAAGGAGGATTATATCGGTTTTTAAAAATAGGCAAAAATCATATAGTCCTTATATCAAAATTGTTGATTAGAGGTGGGCGTAGTATTTTCATCGTGGTCTAATAGTACAGTTATTTCTTGAATCTAATGTTTATCTGTGATAAATATTTAAAGAAATGTAAAGTTATGAAGGCTTAAAGGATGTGCTAGAGAGAAAAGCATTTGTGGTGATAAACATCAAAATTAAAGAATCAAATTGTACGTGAAGGAAAGAGAGTTTTGGTTGAGAAATGATATCAAATCTACAAATCAGCAAATAGGTAAGTGACTATGTATACTTGAATTAAAGTCAATGTTAATATTTATTTTTGCAATAATTTAACTTGCTTTATTGAATTATAGATGATTGGTGGAAATAATGATCTTGTATTACAAAAGATTGCTATTTCCAACCTTATGTCAAATAGCTTTTGCATTGGGATGTAAACGTAATTAGAGTTTCTTTGACCATATTCATGCAAAGAAGAAAAAGAAAATTGGAACACCAAAGACTTAAAGGATCTTGTCTATATGAATTAGAATTTGTTTTTGAAGAATATATATGTAAATTATTTTGTGTAAGAATTACTTAACTTATGTATTTTTTAATTTTTTCCTTTGCTGATTACCTTTTTGTGGGCGTCAATATAAGAAGAAAATTTATGATCCAATTAATTATGATTGCATTGATAAGACAGATTTTTGGATAATTGTAGAAGAAGAAGATTTACCTCTTGAACATGGTTTTGATGAGATTAATGACTGATGGTTTAACTCAAGGTTAGTGATCTATTTCTAAATTATTAATTTTGTATATGTGTGTTGAATATAATTTTCCTAACACTTATGGTTCTTTTCTTTTTTCTTTTTTGTTTTTTGCTTTCCTTTTCTTCTAAATGACAGAGAGATTCAGAAGGACGTGGATTTGGATCCAATTGAAGACCGAGTCAACCTTATGGGTATCATTAAATCAAATGAAGATTATAGCGACATTAATTAGAACTTGAATTAATATTTTAGTTTATGGTTTGTTTTTTTAAGCATGTACTATGCGATTTCAATTGATAGACTAATGGGGTGAATTAAATTATGGATTGATTGTGTAAATTTTATTCATTTTTTTAATAATTAGGATATAAGTTAAAATTTCGTTTTTTATTGACTCTGATTTGACTCCTAGTTGAGTTTAATCCAACCCCTAACCCCCTAGCATGTACGAGCTAACCTTTAATTCGAGTTTGACAACATTGTTTGAACTTTAACATACGAAAGAAAAGAAATTCTTTTTCTCCATCATCTATAAAATATAAGTCTTGAAATTAATAAATTTTTACTTATTAAATTTATTATCTCCGATCTTACTACCTATATTCAAGTACCATAACATCGCTTGAATAAAAACAGAGATAGTAAATTTTAGAGTAAAAATTCAATTGAAAAATTAAAATTGACCTATCAAACTTAAGCAACATGTACAGGTGGGTAAATGGGTCGGGCCAAGCCACATCAACTCATGGGTTAAATAAATGGCCCTCTTTTAAACGGGTCAAAATTTCTAGGCTTGAGCCTGCGGGTCAAATGAATTTTTTTTTAATTTTTTAATTTTATTATTTTTCAATGTTAGTTTATGTGAAAATTAGAATATTTTATATATTTTGGGGTTATTATATATATATAAAGATTAATTTTATTACTATTTTGATTACTTATATATAAAAATAAGTTTTCTAAATGATTTATTAGATATCATATTGCATTTAAATCAATAAATATATACTTAAAAAATGTTATAATACTTATGATGCACGTATCTATCTATTTTCTTTCAAAATATATCATAAATAATCACTAATATGCTATTATATTATTTTCATTTTTAAATTTTTTTTTTTTTACTCTTGGCCCGTGGGCTAGCTCGGTCCATATTGTATGTGTTTAATGTGCTAGGTTAATTTGACTCGTATTTAAACAAGTAAAAAAAAATTAATTGCGATCTACTTTTTTAAGAGAGGAAATGGGCCGGATATTCTATATGCCCAGCTCGAGCAAGGTGTTGAATATAATTATATAATGCTGGGTGAGTAAGATAGCAATATCAATATTCAAGAAAAAGGAAAAAGGATAGCAATATCAAATTTAAAATATAAGGAAACACTTCGGGAGTGTTAACTTTTAACACGTGTACTATAACGAGATGTCCTGAAGTTAAGGGTTCAGAAAAAGCAGCTGTGACTATCGACAGAGAGCCTTCTTATTTCCTTAATGGTAAGGAATATTTATGTTGCGTAGCTCCAGCCTTTCTCATCTTCCTCCTCTCGTTCTCTTCACCTTTCTATCTGGGCGTGGCCGAATCTGCACTTAGGCTTGTGTGTTTGCTATCGATGAGACAAGCATGGCGCTGGCAACTACGGTTTAAAATTTTCAGGATTCCTCTAAGGTAACTTTTTAACGCTATAATCCTCTTTATTTCCATATACTTGATCCTAAAGTTTTAACCTATATGTGGTATTTGCATCTAGTCATTATCTTTTGAAAGTTGGGTACGTCATTTAACTCCATTTTGCATTAGGGTTGATGCTTCAGTGTGAGTGTGGACTTACATGGTTTAAGTTATACTAAATTAGTATATGGGTTTTGTACAAGGTTCAAATGATTCATGTTTATTGGGAAGGAAATATTTTTGACTAATAGAATATTTCTTTCTATTCTGGATATTCTTTTTGAAACCAAAGAACCCCTATGCGAGCTTTTCATATTGCCATTTACATAGGCCTGGTGGGGAAAAAAACACGTTGTTATAATTTTGGGAATCTAGCTTTGCAGGGGTTGAGAAGAAATTGAGATTGGATAGTGGTTCCACTGTTGCATTCAGAATGAGTGCAAGTTCGATGGGCTCGGAGAGACTCCTTTCGGGTGCATCGAAACCGGCTTCTTTGGTCGTGTACAAGAGGAAAGGAAGGAAATCAAATGCAATGGCTTGTGATGAACCAAACCCTAGCAAAAGTCTTATAAAGGTAATCCCGTTAGGATTTATGCATTTGCCAAACAATGCTTGAATTCTTCGTGCTTTATGGTCTGCTGAATTGGATTGAGAGTAACACTTGGGCTACTTGTTGTGGTTTCGTAACTTATAATGTTATATTAACTATTCTTCTGGTTTCTAAATCAATTCAACACTTTAGAAGAGGTTAACAGTCCAGTTTCCTTGTAGATTAGGTTAGAGTAAACATGCACCATTTCCAAATGATTAAGGATTTTTTTGGTGTTTAGGAAGATGATGTTGAGAGCTCATTAGATCTTCAAAGCATGGAAAATAATCTGGCAAAAATTGAGGCAATGACATTCCAAGAACTTCGAGCTACTTTAAAGTTGGTAACGTTGTCATATGTCTGGTGCATTACCAAATTCGATAACATATCTAATGATTTTACTTGCTTTCTTACTCCTATTATAGGAAATTTGGTCTTCCTGCAAAAGGGTGTAAAGCTGATTTAATATCAGCTTTGAAGTCTCATGTGAATGAGAAGATAGACGGTATCAATACTTCTTCTAAAACTTGAGTTTTAGTTCATTTGTAATTTCGTTGATGTAGTTTAATTTTTGGGCAAGTGAAATTAGCAAGAGGAGAATTCACTTGCTATTTCATTCTTCTTGTAAATCTTCTGACTTTTTTGGCTATGTTAGATCACTTTTAAGAGCTAGTGTAATATGAAAATCTTAATTCTTTTTAGCATTTGCATTTTGTTACTGTGCAGGTGAAGTTTCCAAAGAGGTGGAAGAAATGGTATCTCCAGCGCAGTGGATTGTATCTCAGTATTAAAGAGTGGAAGGGAATCTGATGTTGGTGGTGTGCAAAGTATCAAGACTGTTTCTAAAGTTTCTAGCCTTCAAAAGAGTAAGAGAATAAGACAATCTGTGGAAGATAAAGAAATCACAACAGATACTAACAGAGTCGCGTCAAAACAAAAGTTATCACTTGAGAAAGCCAAACAAACTGGTAATGTCAATTGTAACATGCTTTTCCATGCAATGAATGCAGGCTTGCTTAGCCTAGTTAATTATAAGTCTTAACTTTAACCAAAGGACTGATCATTGAACTTGCTAGGCAAGAAAATGTCACGTTCTAAGACGAAATCGTCTTCAGATGTTCTGCTTGAAGAGGTTAAAGTAAGCACCAAAGTTAATTTATCTGTTGATCAAGCGGAACCATGGACAATTCTTGCTCAAAAAAGCTCAGAAGCACTGGATTCCTTATAATCCAAGAACCATGAGACTCCACTTTTCTGCTGGTACAAAATCTGTAAAGCTAATATCATGGAATGTCAATGGGTTAAGAGCTCTGTTGAAGATGGAAGGCTTTTCTGCTTTAGAGCTTGCAAAAAGAGAAGAGTTTGATGTGTTATGTTTGCAGGAAACAAAACTTCAGGTGAGTAGAGTTTGGTGTGTTGTGGATGAATAGATCTCTTGTGATCTCAAATGTTCATTTGCTCATTTGATTTATATATTTTATATTTTAGATGATGGAGTTACATGATTGTAATATGACCAGCTACCTTTGGCTACATGACCACTTTACAAAACCCATTCACTTATTAAGTATAGTTTAAAATAGATAGTCTCAAGAACGCTCCTTGGTGGGGTTTGTATCCATAGCCTCATGCAAGTTGTCATAAGATTGTCTTGACCTTAATTACTCGACCAACTCTTAGGGTTTTGAAGTAGTAGGATATCAGTCCTGTGTACTTTTGCTAATGGCATGGAGAGACACATTGTTGCTAGGGATAGTGACTTATCAAAAATGGAAATGGAGATGAAATGATAGGTTTATTCAGGCCAGTTTTGCTGCATCATATGAGAGTGAGTAAAAGATAATTTTTGAAGATTTTATAATGTACGAAGAGAAGCAGTTGCAGCACAAGTCTTACCAATATGCGACTTTGCATAGCCTTTTGGAAGAGAGTACTGGTTTGATGTCTATCGATAATGGATATGTGTTACTATGTTATATAATAGAGTCAATTGAGATGTCTGATGAAGTTTGGATTTGTTAATTATTTAGATATCTCAATACAAAATTATGAGGACACATCATCATTGCATGGTGTCTAGTGGGGTCGTGTCCTATGAGGTGACTGGTGCAATTATGACAATGCTCATCCTTCAAACCCCCAAAAAAATTATTAATAAGAAACAAACCCTGCAATATATCCATACTAATTACAATAATTAAGCGATATTCTTTGTCATACAAGGTTGATGTAAAAATAGAGGTTATTGCGTGGATCTAATTGTACGTAGTGATGTGGCATTAAGGTCTGATATTTCACCTACCAGAAAAAGAGTTTGATATGTCCTTGTAAGTGGTAATGACCCTGAGGAGACAAATTAGTTCAAACTGTTGGAATTTTTCCAGTGACAGTGTGAATGATTAACGATCTCAAAGGACGATCTTTTTCATGTTTACTGAATTACCCTGAAAGGGGAGGTTTTTCCATGATGAATTTACGGTTTGTTTACTTCGCATGGATTAAGTAGGGAATTGAATTCTATTTCAATTAGAATGGAATAGAACTGTAATAACTATTACAATATTTATTTAGTATAAAAAATAAAACATGTAATTATTGTTATAAAAGTTAAATATTTATAATGTCCTTATTTTTATTACAGAGAGATGATTGTATATAATATTTCCAAGATATGGGTATTTATGACAAAAATTGAAAATAAATTCATTGAATTCAATTTATGCATGTGAGATCGTGGATTGTATTTTTTTTTGTATAATAGCAATTCATTATGAATATGAATTGCTATTTTCCTCAACTATACACAATAATAACAGCTTTATGTAGACGAGAAGAGATGAATGGCTATTCCTTGAAGTGAATGGACTGTCAGTTATGTTTTGACTCCTAGCACATGTATTCACCACTTGCCTGCATCAAATTAGTGTTTGTTTCTTTTGTTTATGCCATGATCCCTCCTTTGTTCACATAACTTGTACTTATTTGTTTTCCTTTTTCCTTTTATCAATTTTTGTTTATTGTGTATGTATTATGTGAGTGAGTAGTTTCAATGGAACTAGGGTCTATTTGGGTTATTGGACTTTTATCTGTATCGTATTTATATCTGATTTGCATCTGTAATTTATTTGTTTTATACTGTATCGTATTTGTTTGATCAGTTTATGAGTAAAATTGTCAGTTTTTTTATATATTTTTTTTTGATAAATATCTATTCAAAACAACAAAAATATGATTCTAAAATGACTAGAATATCATGAAACAAACAGACAAACTAATTCATTAAAAATAATTTTGGAAACAGGAGAAGGATGTTGATGCTATAAAGGACTCTTATAGATGGCTATGATAATACCTTTTGGACCTGCAGTGTCTCAAAACTTGGTTATTCTGGTGCAGCTATCATCTCACGGGTGAGTACAATTTTTGTTGGAAACCATAATATGCTTGTTCTTGAGTAAGTTGTCATCATTTGTGTGGCCTGCAATTGCATATTTATTGTTTTTGTGCCTTTTAACATTATGTGGTTTGCCTTTCCTTGCAGATCAAGCCACTTTCTGTAAAATATGGCCTGGGAATTCCGGATCATGACAGTGAGGGACGGCTTGTGACAGCAGAGTTTGACACATTTTATTTGTTAAGTGGATATGTTCCTAACTCTGGGGATGGCTTGAGAAGATTGGTATCACAAACTGAATTTTGTAGCTGTCATTTATTTGCCTGGGTTGTAATGTCTCATTTATATTGTTGTATTTTTGTATCAGCCTATAGAATTTCGCAGTGGGATATATCTCTTGGAAATTATATAAAAGTAAGTAAATCTGTTAGGTGCACGATCAACCCTCTTTTCTACCTATGACTCATTACATGTGAACTTTCCTTTTTCTTTTTTTTTTCTCCTTTTAATCTGCTCCACTTTTTTATTTTCCAAATTAAGAGATCATGTGAATTGTAAGATATCCTTTTCTAGCAATGGATGCTGTTTGAAGGTCGTCTGACACAAAGCTCCCATGATGCAGGAACTAGAAAAGTCAAAACCGGTGATTTGGCTGGTGATTTAAACTGTGCTCATCAAGAGATGGACATTTATGATCCTGCGGTAAGGAACATTGATTATGATGCTATTGATTCCTCTTAATTTTCTTCTTTTCTGTGCTAATAAGATTCATATGATGATCATTACTTTATTCACTATAAAATATATTGACACAGTGGGTATAAAGTCTGATAAATTGGATGTTAGTCTAGAGGTAGTTCTTTTCATGTAGAGATTGATTGAGATTAGCATTTTTCCTTCCTCATGGCTATAAGTCGTAATTGAAATTAGTTACATACTTGATAATGAATGAATTAATATAAAACTCATAATTGATGCGGAATTAATATACAAAAGCTTCTTTGGTGATTTGTTACACAATTAATCATGCTTCAGTGTTTTTGGAGGATGTTTATTGATGTCGTAGTAATTTTATGGAAGTTTTAACGTTGTATGCATAAATATTTATGTATTCACTGCCTGACTAATTATGTTTCAAAATCTAGGGGAATAAAAGAAGTGTGGGTTCACATTGAAGAGAGGCAGTTTTTGAAGCTAATCTTTTTGTCAAAGGGGGAATGGTTGATACATTCAGAAGGAAATCCTGATGTGGTTGGCTACATTATTGGGGCTTTCGGCATGGGGCACGGAACTAACAAAGGTATATTGCAATTTTGATGTGTTTTGAAGAATATCAATGTAAGCTTTTAGTTTTATAAGAAAAGTGTAGAATTCTTCTTCCTTCCATTTGAAGTCATATCTTTGAAGCTCATATGTTAACATGGGAGGGATTACAATTTGAGTGTATAGGCTATCATTTTTGACTTACATGGTGATTATTTATTATTTTTTTACTTTTTAGAATTAGTTTAGATCTGTAAAATGTTCATGTTGGAGTTTGAATGAAGTCTGTCAAGGTTAATGGAGTTCGTTTGAGGTATAGTCATACTAATATAGAAATGCTCAACATCATCATTGTCTTGATGAAGACTAATGTGGAACGTTTTAGTAATGGAGTTCTAAAATGAAATTACTTTGTAATTGGGAGGCATACTCTTTAGACGTTTATACATAATTATTTTCTTAAGCAAGACAAAGGAGTGGATACATCAATCTTTTTTAAATTGTTTGGAGTAATTAGTCTATGAGGTCATGTTGTTTTAAAAAAAAAAAAAAAAAAACCAAAATATAAGTTAAGATAATTAACAACCATATTGCAACTCAAAACGCAAATAATAAATGCTATTTTTGAAAAAATTATATATTTATAACTTGTGATTTTGGGAAAATTTATGGTCTCGTCATTAATTTTAACGAAAAGTCTTGTCATTATTTAATGGTTACACCATATCCAATCGTGATCGAATCACTAAGATAGTAGTTTCCATTTACTATATTATTTTAATGGTTAAATTATGGCAAGACGGTTCTGTCGACGGGACTATAGAAGCTCCTTGTTTTTGTATTTTTTTCTTTGAAAATCATAGATAATAATGCAATCAAAAGAAATTAGAATCGCCTTTATTATTTGTGATTTCGAAGTGTCTACTCCCTCACATGCAATTTTTGTGTAAATAAGGTATTTATGTAATTATTTTTATATGAGTGGTATTTATATAAAAATTTTTGTAACAAATTGGTAATAGACAAATATCTCTTTTAACGTATTCCTGGAATTCTTGCTCGTTCCTCTCTGCATGTGATAATGAAATTTTCCAATTGGCCACTCTTTAACACCTGCTTTATTGATGTGATGTCACAGGGTGGCGGCTAGACTATTTTCTTGTTTCAGAATCCATAGCAGACCAAATTCACGATTCATACACATCCCAGATATTTTTGGAAGTGATCATTGTTATGGCTCATTTCAAGGTAAATTAGCAGGTCAGGAATGGTATCTTTATCAACAGCTTTGAGGGTAAGGGTTGGGTTTGCAGTAAACAAACTCAAAGTTTGAAGCTAACTCCACTAGTATGAATCTGAGATAGACGGATGAGATTAATTTTGTGCGACTGACATGGCTTTAGTCTAATTTACATATTACAATGTGGTAAACACAGAATGAGAGCCGCACAATTTTGGATTTGGTTCACTAATCTTGAGAATGGCAGAGAATTTATTACTTGCAACTTTGTGACAATGAAAATTATTATTGTATGTAGTTTGATTGAAAGAGCAACTCTCATTTTGCATCGGCAGCGTTCAAAATCTACGTTTTCCAGAGAAAATGCTGTTTGCAAAACTATAAATGCAAAGTCAGGCTGTAAGACTTGTTGTCTCGTGTTGATATGAGCCAATTAGAGGTTCAATATTTCCATCCAGAACAGAGTTTAAGTCACACAATTGCGTACCGGGTTTTCATCTTTTACAGCTTTTAAAGGATGAGATATGTAAATTCTACTCTATTTTTCTTGCATGAGAAATAGCGTCTTTCTTGATGCTATTCAATTCTGCAACTCCTTGTTCTCAGCAGTGACAAGAAGCCTGGCTTTTAACGGTTCATGGCCTTAATCTTGTTTCCAAAGTAGCTTTCACCGTGTAGGATAGTTCTAGTGATTTATAATCGTCTCGAAGATGGATACATGGATTTTTAAGCTAAAATGATGCTTAGAAAGGAGTAGTTCAAAAGGCAGGATGGGGGCATGTAGTTTCGGTGTAGGAATTGGATCTAAACCAATTTGCTTCTCAATTAGGTTGTAACCACCTTTCAGATAAATGCTTTAAATGGTTTGTGGGGTTAATGATCCAATTTAATATGGCTAAATTTGATTTGTGAAGCAATTCAAGCCTTTTGCGTTCTCTTCTCTCTTTTTTTTTTTTTTTTTTTTCACTTTTTGTTTTGTTTGTTTTTTATGTTTTATTTATTTCTTTTAATCGTCTCTTTTTATATGAATCAAAGCACATGGTAAAGCTTTTAGATTTAGAAGGTGTGTTTAGAATCAATGAGCTAAAGAAAACTGGAAACGAGATTCTTGCGTGTTGTAAGTGGAAACAAAGCGATTCCATTCAAGCTATCAAATTGAACCGTTCAAATGATTCGTTGGTTGAGCCGACTGCATTGTAGAAGAATCACATATTGCAACTAGGTTATGGTAGCTTTGGTGAGCACGTGTTACAAGTGAACTTTCAATGTTCCAAAGCACAGGCAAAATAAATTGAGTCTCTGGACATGTTGGCCACACAAGAAAGGCATACGAGGAGCAAATCCTTTCAAAAATTTTGTGTTGGCTAGTTTTTATCCATTAGAGCAAGTGAAATTTCATAAAAAAGCAGGTTGAAATTTGGGAAGATAATTGAACGAAGAAGTTGATTGCATATTGATAATTTTTGAATTAATATCATTTTCGTCATGCTTCCTTTTCCGGTGTTGCTATCATATTATGCCATTAAGTTTGTACTTTAGTATGCATGATGATTTGGCTAAGTTTTCCAGATTGATTGCCTCAAGACTGGATGAATATACCAGTAGGGACATGCTCAATTGATATCTAGTCAACTAGCGGCCCGCACTTCTGATGCTGGTGAGGGGATGAAATGATTAATCCTCTTCCTTTATTGGCAGGTCTGGAGATCCTCTAAAAAACAGAGGAAAGATAACTACAGGCGCTACGCTAACCTGCATGATTTTCTTAGAATGAACAAATGTACTATAAGATACCATGAGAACGAGAGTAAGTGTAGTGAAATAAAATTGTTATTTTATTTCCTATTACACAAAACAAAGGCCTGTTCAAATATTAATCTTAATGATTCATTGATCATTGGTATAACTGTGTGGTTAGTATTGAGAAAAAGAAGTGATATGCGGTCAAACATATTCTTTTTTTTGTTTTCTCTTGGTGATGCTAATAAATCTCTAAGCTTGAGATTTATTCACAATATCTAATTATGAATGAAATTTGACTTAATAAGCTGATCATTTAGATATGTGGATATGTTCTTGATAATACACAATTGTGCAAATAACAAGAACTAGCGATGTGGCAATGCCAATTTGATGCAGCACCTAAGTAAAGCTAAGTGTCACATTTACTGTTTGTTTATTTGTTGAATGAATAATAACCATGAAGGAATTGATATTAAGGAATGAAATAACAGGATTTTCATTCATTAATTTTTATTTGAATGAGATTTAGAAAAAAATTAATTCTAGTATGAAATTGTTAAATGTTTGAGTAATGAATGACTTCGATGTTCTTATAATAAAAATTCTCCAAGAATCACGGTTAAAGTCAACTAATCCCTATAATAGCTTTTTGTTAGGATAAGATTGTAATGAAATTTATTATAGTGAGTAGCATTATGTGATGACAATATAATTTTTTGAGCTTTGGAATCTAATGGAAATGACATCGAGTTTTCTTTAAGAATGCCCAAAAATATAAGTAAGATAAAAGATTGTGAGAAAGATAAGAAAATTGAAATTGGCATGATCTGAAGGAAGAAGAATAATTATTTGATATTGATCTGTATGTCGAGGATGGATAGTTATTATGTAACCTCCATCACAAGAATCATTAAACTTACATTAAAAATTACGATTTTTGCACGACTCTTATGAATATGTTATGCAAAACCAGCTACATAATCTTGGCATAGGAAGGAGAGCAAATGTAGAGATCAAGCCAACAGAAAATAGTGCTTGCTGTAGACTTTCAATCATTAAAACTGAAAAAAAGGCAATTTTGCAATTTCAAGAAATTACCTCCAGGAAACGACAACTTACCTCATTACTTGTAGATACATTTTCAGACTTTGAATCAAAGATGAATACCTTTCTCTCCTTGGAGATAACCAAAGACATAGTCAAATGCAAAATCAGTTGTGCAGAACTCATACCCCACACTTTGATGGGCATTTCAACAACCAGTCCTATGTACCCTTGCCTCTCAGCCATTTTGCATACATATTTAGTATTTTTTACATAACTAATTCAGATAAAATGTAAATATATGAAATACAAAAATGCTCAAGAGACATAAGATTAAGTTTGTCCTAAGTCTAATGAGGGTTAAAGCTATTGGACCTATGTAGACTAAGTGGATTAATTAAGCTTGCTAAAGATACGGAGGGACATGTGTTTCTTTTATTTTCTCAATAGATTTTGCCATGGTTCAGAGAATGTAGTCTTACTTGTACTCATACTCACATCACAACAATAGGCATAATTACTATGTTGATAACATGATATTGACCAGTCTTGGAAATTTGCTACTTCAACAAGGAGAGAAATGGAAAATGAAGCTGCCAAAAGAAGAAAATGAGAGAGTGGCTATGCGGTTATCAAGCATCATTGAAAAGAAGGTGTGGATGCTACATAACAACTGGCAAGAATATTCTTTTCTAGCATATTTATGATGAGTCAAGAATGATTATTGTTACTTCTGATGAGCATTAGCATTAAGTAGTGCAATCTTGGAAGTATGCAAGAATATGTTCTTCCATTCATTGGTTTATAGAAACCAAAGTCCGTTAGGAACCAAAAGGAAATAAAGGTGAAGATGGTATTGTGAATGAGATAAAATGTCAAACCTCATGGTGGATGCTAACATACCCAGCTTTAATAACCATAGATGCTCTGTGCATTTCATATGGTCCTTTAAGAAGCTTTAGCTTTCATACCGCTCCAAGAATTTGCTCACACGGATAGATGCAGTATGTGCCTGCTTGAATAGGCCATAATTGATTGCATCCATCTCAGCAAGTTCTGCAATCAGTTCACTTCTTAGCCTATTAGAGACAACACAATAGACACTGTCAATGACTGACAAACTTTAAAAAACTGCATTGTTTCATCTCCCCTTTACAAACATGGAGTTAGACTCAATAGTGTTGAGCCATAGAATTATCAGCATGTTTTCAAGTCAGGTAAAATAAGAAGTTAAGGCTGTATAAATTTCCAGAACGACAATTACCCATGACACAGATTTTTTGTCTTTCCACCAAAAAACTGCCTACTCTGATTCTTTGTACAGTATTACAAATTTTTGCTTTTACTCTACAATACACATATATTTTTTTTCTTTTTTGAAATGTAATAATACCTTATATTGTTAAATCTTTGAGAGCATCATGCTCTATCAACTATCAGCTAACTCGACAAGGATGTCATTGATTTCACGGGGTCATTCCAAAGGTCAGAATCTAGTATCATTTCTCCTGCTTAATCCATTAGCTTGTTCATCTTCCAATGCAGTTGCTGCCATGACCTCAACACGAAGAACTGCATCTTCAATCTCATTTAATGAAAAGAAGCCTGAAAGAAACACCAACCTTGTTCAAACAAGCTAGATTGTACTGAATGATGGCCTTGTAAGAAATAATGCAAGTTAAAGCACCTACTTGGACCATATCTTGAAAGTGCATTTACATCCAAATTATTATTCCATATATGGTGAGGAATAATAAGCCTATAACCAAGTAAGTCAGTGCAATGATTGATCATGAATTGTTGCATTTGCTGCAGCATCATCATTTCGGCCATTCCACATTTTGCTTCTTGTTGACAAGGGTTGCAGGATTCATTTTAGAAAAGGCACATTGTGCCAAGTCACAATCGAATATGGAGCTCGAGCTGAAATATAATTGAAAAGATGCAAGTTGCACTCAAAATAACTATAATTTTTGTGAAGGCAGTCAATTTGTGACACTAAAACTTAAAAGGTCCTTAATTTCAATGAGAATGTTTTGAAGGTTGCGTATAGATAAATCATTTGATGAATGGAGGACATTTTCAATGTAAAATTGTGAATGAAATGTTTTACTACAAATAAGAAAATGATTACCTTTCCTAAACCAAATATAAGCTATATGGGAAAATCGTAACTAATACAATCAACTTCTTCACATCAATGACCACTGATTTTCTAATAGGTGCAATTGCCTTCAGTCTCCAATATACTCATTAGTTAGAACCATTAAATTATTGCAAATTTAAATTAATATGAAGTATTTCGCAAAGCCAAGCAAAGTAAACTCACCTAGAAAATGTAGCTTCTAGATATGA